>MUZH01004231.1:0-65962 GCA_003012965.1 Juglanconis oblonga | reverse complement strand
CCCCCCGGGTGCGTTCATTGTCCTCGGGGCTACGTAAGAGACAGCATGTATGTGATGGGGGAAGAGCCATGTCACTCTTCTCTACAAACGCCTCCCTGGGAGAGAAGAAGACATCCACCCCATTCCTGCTGAAGCTCATAGTAGCCACGAGAGAGGAGAAAAAAAGGTCATACGCACACGGCTCGGTCACATTTCAGCTTGGACGCTCGGCAAGGTGCACACGAGAGCAGCACCCTTGTCCGCTTCGGCGCGGCAGCCTCGGGGGGCCCGGGAGCTACACCGTGACTGCTCGAGATCGGCGGGTCGGAGGTTGCCGCCGGTGATTCTTCCATGGTAGGATCCATTACTACGTAGAAGGTGTTTTTGTCAAGGAGATAGAGAAGGAAGGCGGGCAGGGTGGGTGAGTGGGTGAGTGGGTGAGCGAGTGGTCGGGGTTGGTGGTGTTTGGGGCAACCGAAGATGAATGGGCGCCCCTTGATCCGGAAAGAGGGCCGGGTGTTCAAATCGTAGCCATTTACTCGTCGTATTGGGAAGGCTGGGAAAGTTGATCAGGGCGTTAGCTTCCACCCCGTTTTTTGTGAGCGAAATGCCTGACATAGAGAACGCGTTCCGGAAGCTGAAGTTAGCCTGGGAAGGAATTCTTAGTCAGCTTGCTTGAGATGCAGGCATCCAGGAGCTGACGATCGGCGCAAACATGTTTCTTATTTGGTTAAGTGCATTTGGACTTTTTGAATCGTTGTTTCGAGACCCGTCCACCCATTCACCACCATGGTCTGGTCTGAGGCGTGATATTTCACCTGCCGAAACCGAGAACCGATGCGGATGAGTGCCTTGCTACTCGCCCGTCACTCGAGTCGTCCATTCCCAGTATCTGCTGCTCCATCCGCGAAGCCCTTTGAACTCCTTCCGGTCTGTCTCCGTAGTGGTATTCATCATGGATTTGACTACTTAGCCAGCGCCACGACCAGTGTTCAATGTTTGTCGGCCAGCTCTCATGCACATTCCATCATCCAAGCCACGCGACACGTAATTGCGTGGCTGTCCCAAGCCCACTGTCCTAGGAGTTGGCCCTCTAAGCCTGAGCAGATCGCGGTTCTCTCCCGACAGTGATGCCGTCACATCCACTGGTCGTATCCGGTCTGAGATACCGCGAGCCAACACTCCAACTACGGCCGATACCCTAGGAGTACCCGGCTGAGCCGATCAAGAAAACGCCGCGTGTTGTTCAGATACCACACAACGCCTCAAGTCGAAGGCGCATCCGGCAGCCTCTCGATGACATATTTGCCTCTGCCCACGCTCATGATCGGCACACCAGGGATCTTCCGTAACCGCCTCTTGAGATCACGATCGTTCGTCGCAACAATGTAGATGCGGTGCTTCATGCACCTATCGACGATGCAGTCATCGGCGTACGTTCCGCTGTGGACCGACTCGCAGGGGAGGCGCTTCCAGCGCTCGTCGCGGGCGATGCGCAGGGCGATGCGGTACTTGGGGCCGAGCTTCTCCAGTTCGGCCATGACGCACGAGGTGATGAGGACCTCGCACTTGGCGTAGAGGGCATCCATCATACCCTCGAGCAGCTCGACCTTGCGCGAGACGGTGTGCGAGAGGAAGTTGGTGTCGACGAGGACTTGGTAAGGCGGCACGAGGGCGGTATTGTGCTGGAAGAACATGGAAGAGGGGGCTTGGGGTATGGCACGGACTGTTTTGAGGTTGTGTGGTTAGTTAGGCTGTTTATGAGAATACGTGGTTAGGTACGGGGGTGGGAGGCATACTGAGCTCTCCGTTGGCGGCAGCCTTCTTCTTGGCTTCTTGGACCTTGTCGGCCTTGTCTTTGTTCTCCTTCAGTCGGGCATCGCGGGAGCCGATGATGCGCTTAGTTGCCTGTGCGATGATGTCTGGTCAGTTTCTTGCTGTCCATGATGCAAAGCAGTGGCTAAGGACTGCTACGTACAGCGAACTTTCTGGTCTTCTTTGCGACACCCATTTTGCCAGCTGGGGGTCGAGTGAAAAGTGTGGGGGGGGGTGGTGACAGGATATGTTTTGTTGTAGATGTTGAGGACGTTCTTGGATCAAAATTGAGGTCGTCCAAATCGCAAACTCGAAAAATTACGGGTCTATCAAGCTCAAAATATGTCGGCAGGCAGCGGAAGAGTTGGCCGGTCGATAGTGGGCTGGCTAGTCTGTGCGGAACACTACGGTACAAAGTACTTTTGCACATGATGCAGTGCGCTAAAGCCCCGTATTCAACTGTTCTTGCTGCATATCATATTATTAGTACGATGGTACTGTACCATAGTGGTAAATTTAGCTGCATATGTGGTTGGCTTGCACACAACTTGACTTCTTCTGCATGGCCCTGGCAGTGATATGCAGACGCCATGATAAAGTTCGAGATCCAAAGTTCCAGGGATTTGCTCATTGTCAATTTATAGTATGGAGAGCTCTGGTACACCTGGAGGAGGAGGGGGGACAACAAAAAAGATGGAACATATGGCAATGCCATGGAGATTTAGAGGTGTTGATGGGGTAATTTCATCCCTAGTGGCAGGGCTGACAGGCAGCATCCCCCTTTCCCCTTCGGCCTGTCCCTGTACTCCGTGTGTGCCTTCCAGCGTTGGGCCTGGGGAAATCGGAGAGGATCATGTGCATCTCAATTGTTCCTCCACTTCCGACGCAGACGCTCCCACTTCCATCCACGCCTTCCATCTTTCGCCTTTCATTCTTATGAGGCGAACCACAACCCAACAGCATCTTCCGCCTTTTTGGTTTCTTTTTCTTCTTGTTTGATTTGTCACCATCACCATCATCATCACCACTCCGCTCTTTTGGGTTGTTTCCTCTTCTCTTCGTATCGGAGGCCACGCGCATTCCGTCAGGCTCTCCCTCGATTGCGTTACGAAGCACAGAAGCAGAAGCAGAAGCAGAAGCCATTGCACAGCCGCATGCAAATCCAACCAAGATCTCTTCCGAGCATCCGACGTCCTGATCGAGAGTTCTCCGGTCGGGCCATACAACAATCATCACAAGGGAGGTGGTTCTCGTTTTAAAGGCACTTGACGCCGCCAGGAATTGGGCTTGCGGATCTTGCGGATCAGGGTTGGCACATTCAACTCCACGACAAGATGAGCGTCTCACCACTCTCCCTGAAGCGCTCGCTGCTGCTGTCAGCCATTTTCTTCATCGCTGGAGCGCTGGCTCAGGATGCCACCACCACAGCTAGCGACGACACAACAACAGCAGCCGCAACAACGACGTCAACTGCGGCGGCTACTACCACTTCCACTTCCAGCGACGATGACTCGACAACCTCAGCAAACATGCCTGCGCTCTCTACTTCAACTTCCGCCAATTCAGACATGCCTACCCTGAGCAGCGTGAGCAGTGCCGACACCGCCATTCCAACGTATCCCGCACCGACCGTTCCTCCTACTTCGAATGCACCCTACATGCAGACATCGAGCATGCCCGACGGCACCGTCTTCATCGCCGTGGGCTCTATTCTCGGCGCATTCGGCCTAGCAATTCTGCTCTGGCGTGCCATCATTGCCTGCATGCTCCACCGGTCCGTCGAGAAGGCTGCAATGGCCCAACACGTTGCCAACGACAAAGCCGCTTTCCCTGCACCACCCGCTCCCTTTTACAAGTACAGCGACCAGGACTCGTCGCAGAACGTGGGATCGGGAAGAGGTGTCCGCAGGAGTACCAGAGGGCCCATTCTGTCAGGCACTCCCTCGCAAACAAACTTGTTCTTCTCACCGACGGCTGCCGGTGGTGCCAACCGTGAGTCTGTGTATCGCGATAGCCCGAACAGGGACTCGGCCTACCGGGACTCCCGCTTCCTACCCGCCGGCTTCTACGCCGCCGGCCAAGCATCTCCGCACAATGTGGATGCTCCCGACAGTTCCTCCATCAGCCTGGACAATCTGCGACCGACGGAGCGGGGCCATGCGCGCGGACTCTCCGGCCACACAACTCTTGATTCTCCGGGCTTTGGTCCCCAGCCGTCTCCTATGGGCGCGAGCTCCAGCAACGTGAACCTCACCGCAACCCCTGATGGGCGGGCGCCCAGTGCGTACCTAGACGACCTGCTCGCAGATCATCCCGAGATGTTTCCACCTTCCGCGCACTCGCCGACCCCGACCAGCGCCGACCACCCGAACCATCCTTACCGGCAGAGCGGGCGGTTCTAGGTGGACACGCCGAGTCCTTGTCTGGAGACCAAGTTGTCTAAGGTGTCGGAATGGAGCGGGGAGGAGCGAGAAGCGGGTGACACTGAGGTCCTGAAGCAAGTTCAGGAAGATGATACCCTTTGAGCGGGGATGAAGAAGCATTTTAGCGATATGCGCCATTGCGTTAATGATGGGGGTTCTCTCGCAAGAGGAAAATGTGACGAAGTTATTCGGAGTTCATCGTGGAAATGCGGCTTGTTCTGGCTCTCGATCCATAGGGTGGCGGCGTGCCTTCATAACACGGTCCTGATCGTCCTTGGGCATTAGAAACGGAGTTGGAGGAATTGGGAACGGGACACGCCACGGAATGTTGGCTCTGTTGCGTTTTTGTGTACGTTCGACGTGCTCTGTATATGACTACCTGCTGCTTTGATAATGGATACTGCTCATGAGCTTTCAACAACTTGCACCACCACCTTCTCCCCGGATGTGTTGAGTTGTGTTGTGTCTGATGCCCGACAAGCTCTGTTTCCAATCCTAACCATCTGCGCCCTGGTCTAAGCTAACCGCTGATCCCAGCACAAGCTCGGATCGACGCTTGTCAGCTGCCAGATGACACGGCCGCAGGCAGCAGATACCATCGTGTGTCATGCAGCGCAGCGCGCGGTGCAGAGTGCCTTAGTCTAGTGCGACCTCCGGACCGCCTCACTGCTGTGTAACCCTCACCGTGGATCATGTGCCTCTCTGGCTGTATCCTTGGCTTTCCGAGGAACGCCATCGTCAAGATATATAACCCCCCATCGCATCTCCTTTATCGACGAGTCGCTCTGAAGGAGGCCATTGAGCGAGCTCGAGCGTCCAAAGTCGCCGTGCGGCAACGCAGCCGCTCCAAGCTCAGCTCCTTTGCGATGATGAACCCACTCACACCTATCCTGCTTTCACGTATCTCCTCCTCGGGGACGCCACCACCGCGGCCAAGAAGTCCTCACGGCGACGAGGCTTCAGCGCCGTTCGTACCTCTTGGGTGTCGGTGTCGTCAGTTGAGCCGGAGAGAGAGAGAGTGGGGGGGTGGGACCAGAGAGGTAAGTGTACTTCTCGAGGGAGGCCATCTGTGCTGGGGATGCTGGTATTGTAGATGCTGTTAGGACATCATGATGAAGTCGATGCATAGAATACGGAACGGGCTGCAGGTGAGGCTCGGACGGCTTGCGCCACGCAATGATGGCGGCCATGTCTGTGCTGAGCTTCTGAGCCACCTGGGCTAGAAGCACTGGTTCGATCGGCTGCGGTGCTACTGTTATAGGTGGGAGATAGTTGTTCGTCCAGTGCTAAAACTGGACAAAATATGAATGAAAATCATCTTTATAAGCTTATGATGATGTTCACTAATTCACATAGGAACATTATGGCCCCACAATACATATCTTTTGATTGTGTGTTATTTGCTCAAGGAAGAATGATCTTTCGAGGTCACCTCAGGATATACAATTGGACATCTGATGTGGAGAAAAGCCAGGGTTAGGGTAAACTCCGCAAGCTCCATTTTGTACCTATAAAACTCATGTCTTTTCTTTCCTTTGTATAACGAGCTCTATTACTGTACACAACTCGTCATTCATTATTGCCTACTTATCGCATTTATCTCCTGAGTCATGAGCCCGGCAACGCAAGTCTACGACTCTTCTTCCCCTTAAAAACTGCAGAATGCTATACAAGTAATCGTCTTAAAACAAAAAAGTCCCAAATATAACAACCCCCACCTCCTTACTCATAATAGCTTCCGTCTTCGACCCAGATACTAATAGGTAGAGCACTGAATTAAAGCTTACGAGCTCGTTCAACTTCTTAAGCTGGTATACCCTCCTAAAAGTGAACAGTATGATAAACGGAACTTGGGAGGAAATAGACCCCTACGGAGCCGACAGTACTATAAGGCTGGGGGCTTTTATGAAAGTCGACCTCTTGAGCAGGTCGGCCTACAGACAGCTTCGGGAAGAGGAACGCCGTAAGGAGTACAAGGAAAGCCGAAACAATGCCGCCTCGATCGATGGAGACCTGACTGCCTGAACGAAATCAGGGAAGTAGCGTTTTTGCTTTTCAGGGATCAGAAAATACGATATCAACCAATCTCCCACTCTCACTTTAACGAGACAATTCCCTTTATATTAGACAATCAACGCTTTTCATACCGAATTAAGCAACAATTCAGTTACATAAGCAATCTCAGTACACCTACAACATAGCACTTATCGACCCAAGACTTTTTAAACAACTTTAAGAGCCCTAGGGAGCCTATTTAATAAGCAGTATACCTAAATATCCCCTTAACCGTTTAACGGTTTTCGATAACTATAGAGCTTACTATTTAGTAAACAGCAAGTCTCTACTAGAAGGAGGCTTATTCCGCAGAGCTACTAAAGACGAGTATATCTACGCGGGTTCTTAAGCACTTTAAGTACTCGGCTTTAGAACTCGATAAATTAAAAGAGTTCTGAATAGCACGAAAGGAGCTCGTAAATATAATCTTATCCTTAAAGACGTAGCCGTTATAGAGAGCTTCTATATTAATATTATCTCTAAATCACAGCTTCTAGAGGTAGATATATAATATTATAATTTAGACTATACTTTACGTAAAGGAGCATTAAATAGTAGTAATAAAATAGCTTAGCTTAACCGGAAATTTAACCTAGTCTTTATCGAATATATTTAAGTTTCTAATTACTTTTACGAAAATATAGCTCTTCTAGCCTTATTAGATAGATAGCTAATATTGCCTATATTCCGAAGACCCTATAAACGGGGCATAAAATAATAAATAAGGCTTTCTAAAGGGACTCTTCCTTATTAGAGGGTAGGTAGAGACCTATTAATTAATAACGAAGAAGATTTATTCCCCTTAGATAAGCCTAAATAAGACGATTTAGAGTACTTATAGCACCTTAGGTCGGGATACTTAGGACTAGAAGCTCTAAGGCACTTAGTAAGAGTAGCTTGCGGGGTTAAAATTAATAGAACGAAGTATATTAAGTATAAAAGTTGCTCTTAAGTATATTAAACTTAAATAGTTAATTATATTAAAATAGACTTCCGCAGCCTAAGGCTATTCTATTAAATCTCCTAGGATTATGCGGATATACCGAACTCTCTAGACGGCTTGAATTATGCTTTTATTATTAGGGACGAGTATAGTAGCAAGCTTTAGATATACTTTCTAAAGCAGAAATTATAGTAAATTATTATAGGTTATATTAAAAGCTTTATTTACTTTATTTAACGGAAATATTAGGTTGCTATCTGCGCTATTAGGTTAGATAGAGATATAGCGATAATAGGTACTTTAAGCTGCTTAACTTAGTTCTAGAGATAGGCTTAAAAGTAAGGTATAGAATTAGAACTTATATCTTTACGAATAAAGCAGGGAAATAAAGGAGTAGAGCGTATAATTCAAGAAATAAAAGAACGCTTTATTAAGATTCGTCTAGTAGTAAACCTGCTAAAGTTCCTATAGCTGTAGGCTATAGGAGCTACGATTTAGCTTTTTAATATATCTCCTACGAAGAGAAGAAACTTTATATCTCTAAACGAGCGACTTAATAATTAGTTTAGAAACTACTTTAGGTAATATTAACTAGCCTTTATAAAGCGTATTATAGATAACCTTCGTCCCTTATAAAGAGGCATCTTCGCCTATGGCTGTAGAGCCTATATACTTATAGATAAGAGAGAAGGTAAGATAAGTAATAGATAAGCTATAAAAGTAAGATTTAGAGCTTATATAGATTACTTAGTCGGGTATTTAGCTATAAATATCTATTAGATTTAAATGCCTATATTATAAGAGGTATATATTATAAGAAATATTAGCTTTAATAAGAATATATTTTATAAATCTCTATAGAAGGAATAAGCCGAAGCGCTTTCGAAAGCCGAAACCGAGTAACTCCTACTATAAACTACTAAAGATATAGAAATTCAAGATTCTATTACTATTGCTTAAGATCTATAGACCCTCTTTCCGGATGCTCCTATAAAGGAATTACTGCCTCCTCCTCTATATATACCTATTAGCTAACAGGCAGCGCCGTCGGGGGTAGACGACTCTAAGTCTATTATTAAAGAGGATAAGCTATCTAATTTATAGCTTAAGAAAGACTTAGAGGATCCTCTAAAAGGGTATCCGACCCTAAGCTCTTCTAGGCTACCGGAGGTATAATTAGAAGAGGGGGAATTAGCAGAGATATTAAGCCCTTAGCAGGAATCGCGCCTACCTGTAATAGAAGAAAGCTCCGTATAACCTCTATTAGCAGCTTAGTCTATTAAACCCTTAGGAGCTAGCTTAACCAAGCTAACTAAGGAAGGGCCTCGGCGCTCTTAGTATAAAATAAAGCTACCGGACTGCTATAGATTTTTAATATTCGGACTATACCCTTATAAGTTAAGAAAAGGTATAATAGAGTTCCTTAGAACTTACCTGCCTAATAAAGAGGAGGTTTTAAATAAGGGGCTTAATAGCAATTATAAAATATTATATTTAATAGTCTTCGCTATAATATAAGAAGCTTATATAAAGCGAAATAGGGCATTATATAATCAAGTGCAAATAACCCGGAAAGCTTTAGAAAAAGGAAAATAACCCTTAAGCGAACTTCTAAGAGAACTATTTATTTAGATTTAAGTAATAAATAGCCTATTTAAAGACGAATAATATAAAGCTATATAAATCGAAATTATAACTCTTATATAAATTAGAGTCTAGAGAGAAATAGATAGGAATAAATTACTAAACTGTCTACTCCTGCTAAAGTAAGTATTCCGATATAAGGCTAACGCAGATAGTCGATTAGATAAATTTAAAGCTTATATCTATATATAAGGAGACTAATAGCTAAAGGATAACCTATAAAGTATTTATACTATTACTTTAGCAGCTCGTTCGTTTAGAATAATTATAGTAATCGCTATTAAATATAACCTAGAAATTGAATAGATAGATATAAAAGGAGCATTTCTAAACGCTTTAAGATTAGGAGAAGATGCTATCTTCTATAAATTGCTAGAGGGATTTAAGAAGGCTAGAAGGGTTATTCGTCTAAAACGAGCCCTCTATAGCCTTTAAGACTCCCCTCTACTTTAATATAAAGATTTCTATTCTACCTTAATAAAGCTTAGGCTTAAACCCTATAATAAAAAGCCCTATTTATTTATTAGCCGAGATCTTAAGGTTATAGTTATTTTTTATATTAATAATATTTTACTTATTTATTATAAGCTGCAATATAAAGAGGCCGAATAGATTAAAACAGGAATCTTCGAGGAGTATAATATCGATTTTAAGGGGCTAGCCGAATAATTCCTAAGCGTTCGTATTATAAGGGATAGGGAGAAATATATACTCTCTCTTGTCTATAACGCCTATATCGAGAAGGTAGCTAATAAGTATAGTCTTATTAAGCACTCTTTAAAGCTCCCCTATACTCCGCTACCTATTAAGGAACTTACGAAATATAACGGATAAGCTTTAAAAGTATAAATCCGAATATACTAAGAGAAGATAGGGTCTATACTCTATATATTAATAATAATACGCCCGGATATAGCTTTTGCAGCCGCTCTGCTTTCCCGATTTCTTATAAATCCCTTACCTAAGTATTAAAAGGTAGCAGAGAGGGTAATTTAATATCTATATAGTATACGCTTTTTAAATATATAATACAGAACTCGCAAAGATTTATAAGCTATAATAATCTCTAGAAACGCCTTATTTACAGACGATGCATTTAATCGCAAATCTTTATAAGGCTTTATAATTATGCTTTTTAAAGGGCCTATATATTAGAGGTCTAGCAAGCAAAATATAATCGCTACTTTTATAATAGAGGCTGAAATTATTATTTTAGCGCTTATAGTAAAGGAGATTATAGCCTATAAACGTCTTATAAGAGACTTAGGGCTAGATCCAGGAAACTGGATTATCTATAGAGATAACTAGGTCTCTATTAGATTAGTTAAAAATAAGGGGGAGAGAGTTAATTTAAGGCTTCGCTATATTAATATATAGAATATATAGCTTTGCTAGGAGTATAGGAGAGGCAGTTTTAAACTTATCTATCTAGAATCGGAAAAAATACTAGCTAATAGACTTATTAAGACGCTTTTAAAGGCTAAGTTTAAGCGCTTTAGAATATTATTTAACTTAAAGGATATAAGTAGTATTTTAATAAAATAAGATTCGAAAGCTATCTTATCCTAACTTTATAGAGTTCTAAAAGCCTAAAACTCTAAAAAGCTCTAATAAGCCGAAATATAATATATTAAACTATCTATTATACGATTAAGAGTTTCTAGCAAATAATCCAGACCTCCTATTTCTTAAAAACTACTTCCTTCGAAATAGTCTTAGTAATATATTCCAGGATCTGCTTTTTTCCCTTCGTAGTTAATTTAATAGCTACTACATCCTCTTTTCCCTTTTTATAGCTTATAGCATTAGCCGAAGTAGTAATAGAAGTCTTAGCTACCTTATTTATACCTCTAGTATCTACCTCTTTTCCCTTAGCCTTCTTAAGAGTAAGGAACGTAATATAAGCAGTAGTATTCGGCTTTATTAGGCCGATATTAGCAGAAAGGCGATTATAATCGAGGTTAGGAAAGGTAGAATAAAGTATAGTACCGAGCTTAGTATCCTTATTAGACTTCTTGAATATAAAGCTTTCGTTTTTCTCAAGCTTACGTATTGCCTTCTAAGTAATATATAGGTTTCGCTAGAAAAAGTTAGCAAGGCTTAGAAGCTCTAAATAATAGAAATATACCTTATTATAATTAGGCTTAAATTAATATAAGCGCGTAATATTAATATTATAAAGCTCGATACTAATACTAACTATATAAGACGGGATACTATAGTAATTAGAGCCGTTTCGATAATAATCGAAATAATATAAGGAGCTCTAATTATTATAATTATAATAGCCTTTATTTCCCTTACTAGCAGCCTTATAGTCGATATAGGCTAAATAGGGCTTAGGGCATAGGAAAGTTTATCGAACTTCGATAGGGCTAATATGCTTTAAGGTCTTCTTAGTAAAATATATAATATACTTAAGCTGCTCGGCAGCTTTCTTCTTCTTAGGAGTTCCCTTTATTATTCGCTTAGCCTTCTTACTACTGCCCTTACTAGGCGAAGAGACCTTAAACTCCTTATTAAAAAGCTTAAGATCCTTATCGTTATTAATATTATTATTAGCGCTATCAAGAGCAAGGGTATCGGGGTTTTATAATACGGTATTAAGGGCTAAAGAGCTCCTAGAAGGCTTAACGCGACCTACTTCTAAAATAAAAGTCAGATTCGAAATAAACGAAGAGCTTAAACTAAGCTTACTAGGGCTTAGAGAGGCTAAGCAGATTATAGTAGGACTACTAGAGGAGCCTTCTCTATTATCGATAGGAGGCTTAGGAGCATCTATACTAGGCTTATAGAGTTTAGAAACGATAGATGCAAACTCTTTATCGAATAAAGATATATTAAAAGAGGCTGCGCGAAGATATATAGGACGCTTAGAGGATAGCCGACTTTTAATTATTAGTTATTTAAAGACGAAAGATTGAAGTTTAGAGAGGTTCTGAATTAAAGATATAGGCGTTTTATAGTTCGTTCCTTCCTAATAAGTCAGCGCGAACTAGGGGGTGTATAGAGAAAAGCCAGGGTTAGGGTAAACTCCGCAAGCTCCATTTTATACCTATAAAACTCATGTCTTTTCTTTCCTTTATATAACGAGCTCTATTACTATACATAACTCGTCATTCATTATTGCCTACTTATCGCATTTATCTCCTCATCTGAGGACTTGAGGTGGGAGTATAGGACATATATTATAGAGAATTGCAGTGGTCTCACACATCAAACATAGCATATGAGGGTGAAGCTGTGCGGATGCAGCTCTCACCTTAAACTCTTGTAAGTGTGAAGTAGACATTATTTATATGGCACAGCAATTTACATTTGACCACAGAGCTCTGCTTAATAGCATCTGTAGAATAAGCCCAGTCATTATTGTCTGACTCTGGTTTTTGGCAAAGATGCGTATATCGCCCATCTCTCGAACATACTTAGGATTTCGATAACGAAGAGCAAACCGTTCCTTAATTCTTTAAATAGCCAAAGATGATGCTGGTGTCTTCAGTCACGGGCTTTCCCATGAGGCTCTTTCTGGATGACATTGGACAGTTCCATTGTGGATACGAGGGAAGGGGTGTGCTCTAGTAGCAACCAAAACTGTTGAAAAGCACGCGCTGATTATAGGTACGCATCAAGCTTGCGCTCAGAATACCATAGTCACAAGAATGCAAGTCCATAACTTTCTGGTATCAGCATGATTATTGATCAAATACACTTTGTTTCGCTTGAGCAATGTTTAGTACAATGTCGACTTCGACACATTTAAGGTCCTCGACCTCAGTCCCATCAAGACAAAACCCTAGAGATACAGCTATAATAAAAAGTACAGCCATATCAAGTACATAGTAATAAGAGGCCCTCGCCACAAGTATACATTTAGATACACCAAAGCGACTAAACCGTCCTCTTCCAGCGCTGCAAGAAGCCCCTCATCCATGCAACACCGTAGCATCCTCAAAGACTACTCTGTACTAGAAGAATAAATTCTGGAGTGTCCTTGAATTAAAGAAGTCTCAGTAATGTTTAGGCGTGGACATGCCTCTTTAGGATGAGATTGGATGAATCAGACAAGGTTATCAAGGCTGTTGATCTGCTCCGAGTTTTCAGCCATTACAATATCAGTTGGCCGATGATTTCAACTCAGCTGAGGTCCAAGGCTCGCCTGAATTCTCTCGAATACCAAGCATCCTACTCTTCTTAGGATGAGATGTCGACGTTGACAATCACGACGGCTCTGAGTTCAGGTAGCTTGTGGGGCGCTTGTGCAAAAGAAGCCTGGATACATGATGACGTGGTCTACGAAAGATAAAGTGTAGCAAGAGACTACAAGAAAGATTTCCTATCAGGTCTGTTCCTTAGTAAGACCCAATGCGACCAGGGATATCTTAATAAGGTATCAATTTGGTGGTGCTTTCGTATTAATGGCTAGGGCCAGCGATGATTGACAAAATCTAATGTGGGAGCTGTATCTTTGAACGTCCTAGGTAGTCATGGGGTTGACACTATCATGTCTGTCACATCCGTCACTTTTCTCGAACCGGCATTGGCCATCAGTTGACTGTCAAAATGACCACGTTACAGCCACTTCAGTGTCCAGAGGACTGTGTTCGTTGGTCCTGTACCAAGCCCATCTACATGACCGTCGTCGATGATGACTTCCATCTCAGTTATACTCAGTGAGAACCCGCAGCAGGAAGTCATACCATCGTCGTTAGATATAGGGCATTGTGTGATTAGACTGGCCAGCATGGGAACTGATGCAGTCATTCGTCCGCCCATGAGCCTCCTGATCTCTGACAGCGGTCCAACGTTTTCTCACGTGTCAACTGGGCTATAGAATCAGTGACACTAAACGGCCTGATATAAAAAAATTCGCCCAGTTGTCTGTTGGGGGCTACTTGATATGAACAGGGTCGCTAGCCTCAAAGCAGAGAACAACAACACAGGGAGGATGTCACTCTGGTCTTAGGGAAGAAGACTGACCAACTTACCTGTTTCTACACTTGCGCAATGAGCTGTCTTTACCCGTAGTTTAAATGCTTCTACTGTTACAGATTTTATAGCTATATTAACAGCTTAAAAAACAACAACCACTTAAATGCTTCTGTTGAATACCTCGTATCAAGTTACCTGTTGGCCAAGGTTCGCAACCATTTCCACATATTCTTCTCACCATTGATCAGGAACCAAGACGCCGTTGTATTTCCTAAACCTACAGTCTCGTACAAAAAAAAATAAAAAAAAATAAAAAAATTTGCGTACTCACCCTAAGTCTGCCAAGGAGGACTCGGTAGAAGAGAAGACGGCCACATGGGATGAGCTCTTCAAGGTTGCAGAGGTCACCGGTGGCCAGCCGAATCCCGAGCAAGCCCATGACTCTGGACCCAAAATTACAATGATTGCTAAGGAGGACAACAAAGACCGTCGCAAGCAAGATTGACGTATCGCTCAACCACTCCGGGCTAGAAACAGATTCTCGAGGACTTCATCAGAATTTCGGGAACCTGACGCACCCAGTCGATCGCATGGCCAGTCAGCTCACAGAGCTGTTGGCACTGAACTTTGAAGCCTGGCTCTGCCACAACTTTGGAGGATCCACCTGACATAAAAGAAGCTTCCTGGAAACCTCCTTGGTGAGTACTGTACTATTCTGGTCGGTCTCCACAGGAATTGGTTCCAAAGCTGGGTCGAGGGAAACGTGTCGTCTCCTGAAGACTGCCGCGGTCAAATGTGGATTCTCGATCCGTAGAAGCACCGAGTCCCGATACTTCGGGGCCGATGCGCCGGCCCTGAACTTTGAGAAGAGCCTCCTTCCACTCTAGGACAAGGTTCTTCGGGTCCTCGGGTCTGGTACCCACGGGCAAAACCAACTGCCATTCACGCTAGTATAGAAGAAAAAGAAGGACAAAAAAACAACCAAAAAAACGTTGTGCCTGCCCTGGCTCTGATGATGCGGCAGCCTCATGTCGATCTGGGCGTCATCCATTTAGTGTACACTAGTGTCCTGTACCACCGTAAGCTTTATTCCGTCGAGATTCTCTGTTCGTGGTACATGAGCTGTGAGACGGGTCTGATTGTGGACAGTAGGACATACATAGATAGTACCATAGCATTGGCGACGAGGCGATCAGGTTGCAAGTTTATTACTATGCAGTCATGACACCCCCATCTCCGCTCATAAGATCGCCGAACTATTCACCCGAACGTACCGGCGCTTTGATTGCCCTCTGCCCCCTTATTGCTCGCTGCTTTCCCCCGCCACGTGTCGCTGACTTCTTGTCGATGTGCCGTCTGACCCGGCTCTCAGTTCCTCCCCTGATATGGTTGGTCCGACAACGGTCGGCTTCCAGGTTCGAGAAGGCTCGGAAAATGGAGACGGTGGGGCCTGGCAAGCTTGTTCAGCCTTAGCTCTGGAGCTCTGGAGCTTGGCCTGCTTCGGCCCCGATGGATCTTGGCTTGATCGAGGATAACCTTGTTCTTGTACAAACTTTAAACGAATGAAGCTTTCGCAAGCGCTAGATCGATTTCCAGATCGATTTCCAGAGACGATATTGGTTGTACCATGGTAGTTTTGAGTTTTGATAAGCCAGTGTGCTGCGTGATAGTGATCCTGTTGTAGAGGCTTGGGTGTACTCGATATATTCGATGGCCGGCATATGATTTCTGCCGCCTTGTCTCGTGCCTACACGTGTAGAGAGAATGAGAATGGCAACAGCAGGAAGAATGCCAAGACCCTTCCGTCACGATCGAAGCGGATACTGCATGCTGCTTTGCACCAATCATAGCACACAATCGATCTGTGTTGGATATGACCCTGCAGCCAGGCGCTGCTGTGTATGTAAACCGACTACACTACTTACTGCCTTGGAAGAGGGGAACGGAAATCGGCTGACAAATGCTACCCGATGCCGACTTGTGTGTGCATGTACTATGTACATAATAGTATGTATACAAAGATGTTCACGAGGAGGCAACTTGGCTCTTCGCACTTCGACGGATCCAAGAGAGAAGAGAGCCTCGGTCTCGGTAGAATGACCTCGAGCAAAGACACACTCACCACTGTAAGTAATGCTATGCATAAATAATGCGGGTCCCGGCTAGATACTCAGGATACGTGACATACCTAGGAGCCGGTTCGAAGTCTGAGATGTCGGCCCCGAAAATATTTTCATTCTCTCCATCTATCCCTGCTACGGCCCCGGAGGATCAACTGAGTGGACCCCCGGTGGCTACGCTGGCGGAGCGATATGAACTGAGACCTGGCTAGTCTGACGGTCTGCCCGTTCGTACTACAGGTATGGCAGAAAGCCAGTCCCAGCACGGATATTACACTACAGCACCTAGGTACCGGTAATCCGTACACACCAGGTACCCCGTACCACGCTTGCCACTTGCCACGGTCGACGGATGCCACGGTCGACGGATGCGCCGTGCTAGCATTTCGCCCCCTCCCTAGCGCAACGGCCACCTGTAGGACCTTACCATAGCAGGTACACTACCTAATTCGGAGTCCGGACCCGGAGGAGACTGCCGTCCCAACTGACCAAGTATCGCACACCTCCTACGTGCCTATCGGCGGACTCGAACTGGCGGTGGGCGGCCAAGGGAAAAAAAACCACCGAGAAAACCACCAAAAAAACCACCAAAAAACCCCCCTTTAGAACCACCGCCTCTCTGCATCTGCACAACCTTCTTGCCGTTCCGGCACCTTACCCATCCGATGCAATACACCGACATCCAGTCATAAACTCCGCTTCTCCCGCTTGTCGGTCGCCGCCTTTATTATTGCTTACCTCTCACTTCTCCGACACTCCTTCCAGTTCCAGGCTTTCGGCATTCGCTTTGTGTGTCCGATTGTCTCATCGGTCTGTTCACTCCAGAGACTATTTGTCTCTTTGAGGAGGAGATAAGACTGGTCGTCACCCAGGAGTCCATATCTGAAGTGGCGGAAGGGAAAGGGAAGCAGCAAATTCCCAAGACTGCAACCACCTCTGCAGCCAAACATCACTACAAGATGGCGCCGCCACCGTCACTAAGGAAAATGTCGAGTTCGGCAAGCGTTGCCAGCTATGAGAGACACAGACAACCAGACGACCCTCTTGCGCGGGTCAACACCAGGAGTTCGGAGAGGGACGAAGTCGACGACGAGAAAGCCATTGCCGAGGCAGCACTTGAAGGGCGCAATTTGGATGGGGACGTCGAACTCCATGACGAATCCGATGAGCTGGAGGATGACTTCCCGGATCACGATCACTCCGAGAGCGACAGCATGGAGAAGGAAAAGGCCAAGGAGAAAGAGGCCGAGGGGCGAGAGGTCCGCCGCATGCAGAGTTACGCGACCGACGTGACCACCACCACCCAGGCGACTAGTCACGCCGCCGGAGACGAGGATGCCAACAAATCCTGGCGCCAGAAGCTGAATCCCTTGAAGTGGGGTGCGACTCCGCCGGTGCCCGAGGAGAGGGAAGTGTCTCACGAGTACAATGCCAGTTTCTTCAGCAAGCTGTTCTTCTCGTGGCAGGGCTCGCTCATGCGCACCGGCTACAAGCGTCCGCTGCAGCAGAACGACTTATGGAAGGTCAACCCGGATCGGAGCGTCTACAAGATGTCGGCAGATGTCAAGGCCGCCTTCCAGAAGCGAGCCGCGAAAGGCGAGACGCATGCGCTCGTCTGGGCCCTGAACGACGTCTACTTCAAGGAGTTCTGGCTCGGTGGGTTGTGCCAGCTCCTGTCGACCCTTTTGCAGACCTTCGCCCCTTTCACGCTGCGCTACTTGATCGCCTATGCGACAGAAGCGTACAATGCCGCCGCGACCGGCTCACCACAACCAAACATCGGCAGAGGGCTTGGCTTGGTTTTTGGTGTCACCTTTATGCAGATTTTCCAGACCTTGTGCACAAACCACTTCATCTACAGGGGCATGTTGGTCGGTGGACAGTCAAGAGCGTCGCTCATCAGTCTGATTTACGAAAAGTCCATGACCGTCTCAGGGCGTGCCAGGGCTGGAGGAATGGCAATTACAGGGGACCCGCAACATTCGAACGGTTCCACGGAGAAAAAGAAGAAGTTTGGCAGGAAGAACAAGAAAGACAACAAATCAGGGCCACCGGGCAAAGCGGGGGTCTCGGGCGATGGTATCGGCTGGGGCAATGGTCGAGTCGTGAGCTTGATGAGTGTCGACACGTACCGTGTCGACCAGGCGTGCGGTCTGTTCCACCTGCTATGGACAGCACCCGTTGCCTGCATTATCACTTTGGTCCTCTTGCTCATCAACCTGTCGTACAGTGCGCTCTCCGGTTTTGCCCTTCTGGTTATCGGTTTGCCTGCCCTTACGAAGGCCATCAAGAGTCTGTTCCGGCGGCGTCAGAAGATCAACAAGATCACCGACCAGCGTGTAAGCTTGACGCAGGAGATTCTGCAAGCGGTCCGCTTCGTCAAATACTTCGGCTGGGAGAGCTCATTCCTCAACCGCCTCGGCGAACTGCGCGGCAAGGAGATCGGCATGATCCAGAGACTCATGGCCATTCGAAACGGTATTATGGCAGTTTCGATCTCACTCCCCATCTTCGCCTCCATGCTCTCATTCATCACCTATACTCTCACGGACAACGGCCTCCAGGCCTCCACTGTGTTTTCATCGCTTGCCCTGTTTAATGGTCTGCGGATGCCCCTGAACTTGCTGCCCCTGGTTATTGGCCAAGTGACAGATGCGTGGAATTCGCTGAAGCGTATCCAGGAGTACCTGCTGCTGGAGGAGCAGACAGACGAGGCTGTTTTCGACTTGGAAGCGAAGAGCGCCGTGGAGCTGCGCAATGCCGAGTTCACCTGGGAGAGAACGCCAACGCAGGACGCGGAAAAGATTTCTGCGCTCGCTCAACCAGGGAAGAAGGTCGGCGACAAGAAGGACGAGAAGGCAGCCCAGAAGGAAAAGAAGGCGCTAAAACCAGAAGTAGGGGACAACGGGGCCACTCTCGTCGAGGACCGCGAGCCGTTCAAGCTTCGAGACATCAACTTTGAAATTGGGAGGAACGAGCTCGTGGCTGTGATTGGTACCGTGGGCAGCGGCAAGACATCGCTGCTTGCTGCTCTTGCTGGTGATATGCGCAGAACTCAGGGCGAGACTATCTTGGGTGCTTCGAGGGCGTTCTGTCCGCAGTCAGCGTGGATCCAGAACAGCACCGTGAAGGACAATATTCTGTTTGGCAAGGATATGGATCGGTCGTGGTACAAGCAGGTGATCAAGGCGTATGTTCTCCTAGCCCTTTCTCCTCGCGGTAATGGCAACGTAAAGCCCAGCTAACATACTTTTTTGCAGGTGCGCCCTGCAACCCGATCTCGACATGTTGCCCAACGGCGACGCCACCGAAATTGGCGAGAGGGGTATCACGATTTCCGGTGGCCAGAAGCAGAGGCTGAACATCGCCCGCGCTATTTACTTCGACGCTGATATTATCCTCATGGACGACCCGCTCAGTGCTGTCGACGCTCACGTCGGCCGGCACATCTTCGATAACGCTATTCTGGGTCTGTTGAAGGACAAGTGCCGGGTCCTGGCTACTCATCAGCTTTGGGTTCTAAACCGCTGCGACCGTATCATCTGGATGGACCAGGGCAAGATCCAGGCCATCGATACCTTTGATAACCTGATCAGGGACCACGCCGGCTTCCAGCAGCTCATGGAGTCAACCGCCCTGGAAGGGAAGAAGGACAATGGTGCTGCTCAGGCCGTTGTTGATGCCAATGATACCAAGGGCAAGAAGAAGAAGAGAGGCAAGGGCCTGATGCAGAGCGAGGAGCGTGCCGTTTCTAACGTTCCCTGGTCCGTGTACGGCGACTTCCTCCGCGCATCAGGGTCTATACTCAACGGACCACTGATCCTCGCACTCCTGGTCCTCTCGCAAGGCGCAAACATCATGACCAGCTTGTGGCTATCATGGTGGACGTCGAACAAATACAACCTCCAGACGGGTGTTTACATCGGCATATACGCCGGCCTGGGCGCCGTCCAGGCCATGCTGATGTTCCTCTTCATGGTCACTCTCACGATGGTTGGCACCCGCGCATCGAAATACATGCTACGTAAGGCTATTACCCGCGCCCTGCGTGCGCCCATGTCCTTCTTCGACACGACACCGCTGGGCCGAATCACGAACCGTTTCTCGCGAGACGTCGATGTTATGGATAACTCGCTCTCGGATGCGATGCGCATGTACTTCTTCTCGGTAGCCAGCATCCTGGCCGTGTTCGCGCTCATCATCGCGTACTTCCACTACTTCGCCATCGCACTCGTCCCGCTCTTCTTCATGTTCCTCTTCGCGACGTCATTTTACCGGTCGTCTGCCCGTGAGGTCAAGCGCTTTGAGTCTGTTCTTCGATCGAATGTTTTCGCCAAGTTTGGCGAAGGCCTCAGTGGAGTGAGTAGACGACCCCCCCCCCTTTTTTTCTTCTTTCTTCTTCTTTTGTCTTCGTCTCTTTCTTCTCCTTCTTCGTCGTACGGCTCTAGCAACAATGTGACTGACGAATCCCAGGTTGCCACTATTCGTGCGTACGGCTTGAAAGACCGCTTCATCGAAGACTTGCGCAGATCGATCGACGAGATGAATTCGGCGTACTACCTGACCTTCAGCAACCAGCGTTGGCTATCTGTGCGTCTCGACGCGGTAGGCAACGCATTGGTCTTCACCACCGGCATTTTGGTCGTCACCTCCCGCTTCAGCGTTTCCCCCTCCATCGGCGGTCTCGTGCTCAGCTACATCCTCGCCACTGTCCAAATGATTCAGTTCACGGTACGACAGCTCGCCGAGGTCGAGAACGGCATGAACTCCGTAGAGCGACTGCGCTACTACGGCACCCAACTCGAGGAGGAAGCGCCGCTGCACACCATCGACGTGCGGCCCAGCTGGCCCGAGAAGGGCGAGATCATCTTCGACAACGTCGAGATGCGCTACCGCGACGGCCTCCCCCTCGTGCTCAAGGGCCTCGACATGCACGTCCGCGGCGGCGAGCGCATCGGCATCGTGGGCCGCACCGGCGCGGGAAAATCCAGCATCATGTCGACGCTCTTCCGGCTCGTGGAGATCAGCGCGGGCCACATCACCATCGACGGCGTCGACATCGCCACCGTCGGCCTCAACGACCTGCGCAAGCGTCTCGCCATCATCCCCCAGGACCCGACCCTCTTCCGCGGCACCGTCCGCAGCAACCTCGACCCGTTCCACGAGCACACCGACCTCGCGCTGTGGTCCGCGCTGCGGCAGGCCGACCTGGTGTCCAAGGACGCCCCCGAGCCCGGCAGCGCCACCGGCACCGGCACCGCCAACACGGGCAACGACCCTGGTCGCATCCACCTGGACAGCATCGTCGAGGAGGACGGCCTGAACTTCTCGCTCGGCCAGCGGCAGCTGATGGCGCTCGCGCGCGCGCTGGTGCGCGGCAGCCAGATCATCGTGTGCGACGAGGCGACCAGCAGCGTGGACATGGAGACGGACGACAAGATCCAGGCGACGATCGCGAGCGGGTTCCGGGGCAAGACCTTGCTGTGCATCGCGCATCGGCTGCGGACCATCATCGGGTACGATCGCATCTGCGTCATGGACCAGGGGCGCATCGCGGAGCTGGACACGCCGCTGAACCTGTGGAAGATGGAGGGCGGCATATTCAAGGGCATGTGTGAGCGGAGCGGCATTCGCGTGGAGGACATCAGGGGTGCGAGGGAGGAGCTGCGGGTTGCCGAGATGGGGGAGAAGGGCGAGGGCGACGGCGACGGCGACGGCGAGAAGGAAGGTGCCATGGATGAGAAGCAGGGGTGATGGGACAGACCCGTATGAGAATGAGCGCGGGTGACCTGGATGCGGTATAGAGAACCGAGTGGCCTGTAAATATCTATATATGATGGAAGTGTTTCCGCACGTCACGGCTGTCATGTTTGGGGATCGGGAAAATCCGCGAAACGAGCGGCGTTGCGCGGAAGGAGACTTTTGGGGAGGGGATACACGTTGTGTAATTTAATGCTGTATATAAATCTCGAACTAATTATTATCCTCCTCATTATGGTGTGGGAAAGAAAGATGGTTGGCTCAGAGAAATGTCGGTGCTTTGCAAAACAGGTGAGAAGGCGGGAGGAACAAGACTTGGCGACAGAGCGACACCACTGCCACATGTCGTTGCTTCTCACACCGGGGGTTTGTGCTGTGCTGGATGGAAGTTTCAGATCGAGTTACCTTTGAGCTGTTGTTCACTGGACCTTCCGCACCGTCTCGACTCTCACGCGCATGAGATACTCACTCAGTATAGGACTGATATCTGATGGCGAGCTCCACGGAGAAAGGGAAATCCGCTGCTGATCATAGCCATCACACCACGCCTTGCTTCACCCTTGGCTCAATGGAAGACTACCTTAGTAGACATCCTATATCCGTATCAGGTCCGTTTTCACGGTCTATTCTTCTCCTATCCGGCTCTTTGCTGGGCAGTCTGGTTCCCCTTCCCCTCTCGCAGAACGCGCCTAGGTACATTTCTTCGAAAAATCAATCGAGGCAAACCTTCCCCTTGACATAGTTTTGGTTGCATTCGTACACGCACGTTAAGCCTTTTTGTCCACCCACCCGTCCACCCACCCGTCTACCATGCCTCGCGTCGTATATATCCATGCCACCTGTGGACTGCGACCGCGTGGCAGAAAATGAAATGCCCACCCGTAAAGTACCTGTATCCGTACACCAAACTCCATCCATCTCACAAAAACAGGCGAGGGGCAGACGACCATTGTGTGCCGCCTCATGGCCCTCTTGGTGTAACAAATCCTATCCGCCTTTAGAGGCATTGGAATAAAGCTTCCCTGTCCTCCGTTGCTGTTTGCCTTAGCCAACAATCAAAAACCCTTGTGCTGAAAGTCTTATGATCAATGGGCAAGCCCCGCCGTCCGGTGGCCCCACCGATGCGGCAGCTAACGCCGTCAAGAAGCAACCCTGTCCATAATTCTGCCCCTACTCACGGAACGCGAAGGATTTGGAGGGATTCGAAACAGAGGAACGCTACTCCGAGTCAGAAGCGACCTCCTTACGCCCAAGCATCGTAAGCTCCAAGTCGTCCAGATCCTCATCCTCTCCGTCCCCGTTGTCATTCTCGTGATCACTCGCCAGGCCTAGGAGCTCCTTGTCGACATCATTAAGATCCTCCGCGTCTTCCATAGTAACGTCTCCATTGGAGCTCGCTGCCACACCGTTAGCCTTGCCGCGAGACCTCGACGGGATGGGCGCCAGCATGCTGTCGTCCATCATGGAGTATTGGGTGGCCTCCGCGTCGCGATCCATCTCTTCCTCTGTCTCGTCAGGATCTCTCTCTCCATTCTGGAAACGTTGTTTCGGTTTCTTCACCGGCGCAACGGGCCCTACGTCAGGTCCATTTTGATGTTCCCATCGATCGAGACGGCGGACGGTTCGACGCATCGCTGCGTTGTACGAGACAAACTCCTCTCCAAAATCGTCGATTTCCGTGATCATAGGCACTAGACCACCAAACCCTCGCTCACGGTAAGGCATCTTCTTGCCGGTCATCGGGTCCACGCCGGGTGCATAAGCCGAGGGCCCAACTAGCAAATGGTGCTTCAGCGCGGTAACATTGTCTTCACCCTCGCTGTCGTCGAAAGGATTTTCCATGTGTTTCACCCGCGCCACAGCTCGCACGACAGAGCCTTCCATCTTGCGGGCTCGGCGGGCTTTGCGGTGGGCCTTCCTGATGCCACGGTCGAGAATGTACTCGACTCGCTGGGATCTATTTCGCTCGACGGCGAGCTGATGAGCAGTTGGCGGCCGCGGCTTCCGAGCGACGATGCCCTCGATAATCTGCGGACCGCCTGGAGAAGACCCCTCGAAGATCTGGTACTTGAGAGGCGCGCCCGTGCGACGACTGGAGCCTCCAAGAGCCTCCTTGTGCCGAGCCAGAGCCCGGGGTGGAGGTGTCGAGCGGGTGCTATCCATGTCGGACTCGTGCTTGGAGGGCCTGATCCTAGGCAGAACTCCCATGGTGGAGCCCTCATCACCGGCGGGAAACATGCGTGCCCTGGATCCACGCTTGGAATTGCTTTCGATGGCATATTGTTCATCAGCCTCGATGATTTTCTTTCGCATGGCCTGTTTGACTTTGCCGAAATCCACTTCGTCTGGTGTGTCGACATTCTCTTCTGCTTCTTCCTCCTTGGAGAGTTCCTCCATTTCAGGAACACCCTGGTTAGCAACGTCCACACCGTAGTCCACACCCTCCCCGAAGGGATTCTCCATACAACCCTCCTCAGTAAAGTCAGACTCGAGGTAAAACCACATGATCCACAAAAAGGCTCGGGCACGAGACTTGCTGCTAAGATTTGTCTTCATGATGAGGTCGTGGAATTCTCGTCCAGGAGGGAAGTGTAGCTCAGCAATCTTGGCCGCAGAAGCGCAGATGACGAACAGGAGGTTCACAGGATTGGTACGTGGGATGGACATTGCCTTAATGCCATCCAGAGACTGCGGCTCCGGGCGATCTTCCGAGCCTCCTTTCAGGATAGACTTTAAGCGAGGAGCATCCTGCAGTTGTTTGTAGGAGTTGGGGTCTTGTCGAGCCTGAAGGGAAGGGATAGCGTGGTATGTTCGCAGCTGTGCCCTCATCTCGGGGAAGACTGTAGGAGGGAACGTTAGCAGACGAGCTTGCAACACGGTAATGGCAGTCGAGGCAGGACTCACAGTTGAGGGTGGTATTCATGCGACCGATGTTGACGAGTAGACACACCATGGCCATGTTCTTTGCGGCTTCCCGATCGGTAAGCAGCTTGTCGCGCAAAACCTTGCTAGTCTTGGAGCTCCTGGACATGGTGTCGATGTATAGGTCGGCGAAGTTCTGCTTGGGCTTGTGAGGCTCCCAGCTGTTGGTGAAGACGAGCATGTCATCGTCGAAAATGGCCCTGAGGAAGTCGTATTGGATGTCGATGCGCCAGAGGGGCTCGCCATCCGCCTTCTTCAGATGTCTGATCTTGCCAATGGCGTTGTGGCCGGCGGCATTCAGACCTCTTCGGCGTCGCGAGGGACCGGGCTCGGGAGTGCCCATCTTCGAGGGGTCTTCGTCTTCGGCCTCGGTGACGTTGGTCATGAAGGACTTCTCGTTGTATTGCTTCCCGTTGTTGCCGGGAGAACTTGGGGGTTCGCGATCTATGTCAGGCGTTCCCGCCGCGGAAGAGGGTGAGACTGCCATTTCGACAGAAGTGGGAGAAGGTGGTGGAGGTAACGGTAAAGGTAGGTAGAGAGAGGTAGAGGTCGGAGGCAGAAGTGCGCCTTTGTGGCGCTGGCACAGCGTGAGTTGGTGGTTGGTTGTGATTCACTGCCACTGCCACAGATGCTGGCTGATGGTGCTGATGCTGATGCTGATGCCGATGCCGATGCCGATGCTGATGGTTGGGCCGGGCGATCGCTGACCAACCTGTTGTGTTGTGGTTCGTGCTGCGACTTATTGGACGCAATCGTGTCGTGTCGTGTCGTCGCGGAAATGATCAAGGAATGCGAGGCGGCGATGCGAGAAAGGCAAGCCAATTAGTTCGCGGCTGGAGCCGATGCATTAATGATTAAGTGAGGTTTGTGGCCAGCGGGTGTCGGGAACGTGATGTGATCAAAGGATGCCTGGTTGAATGAATAAGCTTGTCACGGAGATTCCATCTTGGAACTGGAACGGGGAATGCGAGAGCCTGCTACAACCACCCGCAATCGCCGTCGCGAAGTTGCTAAATTGATCTGGCTGGCTAGGCAGGCTCCAGGATCCTCAACGGCCGCAGAGCTAAAGCACGGGCCACATTGTTTCCTGCAGGGTTCAAGGGGAAGGGGACGGGATGAGCTTATGTGATGCTTGTACCTGGGTACCTCGACACCTGGATATGACCTCACCTCTGGGCATGTTCACGTTGCCACACCCAACTATCGGAACATGTTTCCAAGAATCTCGTGGGGGGAACACCTCTTAAATACTTGATTACAGATTGATCACTTGTCTTTATTAAGACATTTCATGTCCCTAAGACCCAGAAGATTGATCAACCGGTATGATGTTGTTGCAATACGACTGTACTATCCATTCTACTTCAATATGGAACTGATAGTCAGGCAATTACCCTGCAGATGTGGAGGCAGTGAAGGTTGTGGAGGTAGACGAAGCTGAAATGCAGATGATTCTGAGATGTGAGAGCCTACCTAGGTACCTATGTAGGGAGTACTAGAGAATGAGCACTCTAAGCAGGCACTGGGCGCACTGTGGAACGAGGGACATCGGAAACTCTGAGGACGCGACAGACCCCAACTTTCATTCCAATCACTGTTCGCTCTTGCTTCTTTCATAGCCTTCTTTCATATTATGACTGAAAAGAAGCAGCTGTCAGACCTCGTCTCCCTAAGCCCGCCGCCATCCCAGGTACCTCCACAACCAACACAAGATGCAACCCCGGACGGCGGATGGGCAGCCTGATCGATGCTTTCCTATTACGAAAGGTCTTGACAGGGACCTTTTCGGTCACTGGGCAGTGTATATCACCAAAATCAACTCAGGCGAGTCCAGCACCTCGAGCGTACGAACCCTTACTATCCCTGTGGAAGGTCCACCATTTGGTAGAACTGCTATTGACTTGACTTAGATCGATGACCCTTTCCATATTCCTGAAGACATTTGCAAAATCTACGGGATGAATTACGCAGACAATACGCGCGGTGTGATCTACCTCGAAGCCATTTGGCCAGTACCAACAAAAGAGGTCCAGCCTGACTCCGACAAGTGGAAACGAGATTTCGAACGAAAGGAGTTCGAGACCATCACAGAACGCAATACAGACTATACCAGGGTGAAAGAAACCGTTATGTACTTCAGCTGGCCGGAGTTTGTACTAACAGGTATGTCCAGTGAAGCAAAGTGGTTTTTGCACCACCCAGGGATCACCAACCCGATTCTGGAGATTATGGCTAATTTGAAGACCAGCGCAATTCTTCATTCAAGAGTACATAGAGGAAGGTTTTGAGAAGAGACAGGAAAGCGGCCCTGGTTCCCGGGCAAAGGCATTTTTCGGGCGGACCAAGGAGCCAACGCAAGCCGTTGGCGGCCCATCAGTCGTGCCCAAGCGCAATGATAGAACAGGAAAGGCTTCCGACTTGCTTGAACACAACTGCCAGTCATTCTGCAGGGAATTCATTCACAGAATGGAAAAGAACCAATGGTGGCGTGAGAATCGTCTACGTCGCAGGCACTACTTACGCAAACAGACCCATGGAGCGGCTCGACTACAGTTCCATGGTATACAAGGGTTGTTCGACGAAAAGGCAGAAAGTCTGAAAGTGGCTGCTCCTGATGCGGTGGCCATCGCGTTCCTTGTGGCATCCAGTCACCTCAGCAGCAAGAATCCTTCTGCCGTGGACATGCTGGGTTTCATGGCATCCATCAGCTCGGACGCTACCCCGGTGCCGATACTACCTGGCTATGATCCAGCGCAGCAGACGCAGCCACAAGGATGTCAAGTCCTCCGCCGCTATCATTAAGGTTGCTACGGGGAGACGACTTCACTGTGCAGGTGCCTCAAGAGGTGCACATGATCATGCAGGCGTGGCCTGTGTGCAAGAGAGGGAAGGAAGTGGTGCAAGAGACAACCCGGCACCTTGCTCCCATCTTCTATGACTGCTCCGATTGGTTGTGGACCGAGGAGAACGCCACACGTCTCGACACGGTGCTGAGATCTGCTCAAGACATGGGAATTGGCTCAATGGAGACATCCGATCTCGCTTTTGCGGCTGGCAAGATCCACGTGGAACTGATTGAGCCGCTGGTGCGCCGCCGGATCAGCCTCTTTGTGAGTGACTTCAGGGAGGCAGAGGAGCCTTTGGAATACGCTATTGAGCTGAGGAAAAAGTACTACGGGGAGACATACAAGGACCATCGGGAATTCGAGTCTCTGCTTGCTTACCAGGGCCCCGTCGTCACTAGGGAACGCTAGCCCTTTGGGAGCTCCTCAATAAGCATTTCGTTAGCATTATTAGTACTCCTACAGCTAATATATTGTTGACCCGGGACTTGTGTAAGTGAGTCTGACCAGCAGTAGACTATTCTACGTACAAAGTATATCTATCCGAAGGGGAAGACTTAAAATTTCCAGAACCTCGAGCAGACTCGAGCAGAGCATTGGAAGTAGACAGGATATGGCTAGGTAGGCTAGCGAAGTACAGAAAAATGATCCCATTCTGTGATACTCGTTCTCGCAACTGACCTCTAACAGTGCAAAGAAAGGTTGGAAAAGATGTGAATCAGCCCGTTAGAGTCATTTTGGACTTACGTAGGTCAAGAATCACTCCCCCTTTCCTTGATCATGCACAACATTTGAGCCTCCAAAGACCCCTCAATACTAGGTAGAAGCTGCCAGTAACTCAGCTCAGCGAGGGAATATCATCATATATGTTTGGTTGTACGATAAATTTTGTACGCATTGCTCCTGACTTCTTTGTCTACATGGCCATCGTTACGTGAACGTATCGCGTCTTTCCTTGCTCATCCTGGAGGCCTCAACTCACTATCCGTAAGCATGCAAAGGCCTTGAAGTTATCACATGCAGATTCATCATCGGGAAAACCTGTGCCCCTCATTCAAACCATTCCCCATGCCCCATGCCCGTGCCCCGTGCCTCGAGAGGTTCTCGAGGGGGATGCCGTTCCCTTCCTCCTCATAGCCCTTCTTTCCCCGACAGCTATGCGTACACGCCCCCCAGCACTGCACCACCAAGCCCCAAGATACCCTTAACAGTGATAACAAGCCCACTCCCAATGTAATGCTCATAAAAACCACCAATGCCGTAGCCTGCTCCTCGAGATCCGCCCTCCCTGCGTCCGCAAAAACGCCTCGCCAGGAGAGGGCCTTCCACAATGGGTACAACGTACCAAACAAGATCGTGCCCAACAGTAGCCCCACCACGGCGATGTACGTAAGGCGAACCCACAGCGCCTCGGGCCTCAGCCATCCGCAGATGAAACAGCTGCCTGGGAAGAGCGACAGCAGCATGCTCATCAGCTGCTCGGCGATGAGCAGCGTGAGGAAGGCGACCACGACAAAGCTGCACAGGTAGACGATCTCGGCCTCGCGCGCACCGGTCGGGTTGTTGGTGGTGGTGAAGAAGGGTTGGATGAAGGATGTGACGAACAGGGCGAAGTAGATGACACCGATGAGGGCGGCACATTTGAGGAGAAGGTTGAGGATTCTCCATATTGTTTTGGCGATGAGCCAGGCGGTTTTCGGATCGATCATTTCTGGCAATGGTATTGAGGAGCCGGAAGACCAAGGTGGGTGGTTTGTTTTGAGGACTCGGAATGTGTGAAGGAGGATGACAGGGGTCAGTTGAGGGAAAGCCTGCTCGAGCGTTACCTAACGGGTACACGGTTGTCAGAGACGGTGGAAGGAAGTATAGTAGAGCTTGGTGATTTCAAAGCATACCGCACTGTCTCCGGCAGAAGCTGAGGCTCACTGAACGTGCAATGTGTCTGTCTGTGTTTGTTGGGGTTGTTGAATGAGTTTGCTGGTGGAGATGGGAAGTTTGCCATCACGAGGTTCAGTACTGTGCTGTTATTGCAAAGAAGCTGTCATGTGTTGTTAGCTTGTGCAGAAGTTCGACTGGGCTGATTACAAGAACTGGCACTAGAACATCTGCACAGAAGAGCTCCCGTAGAGTGCAAATTGACATCAGTGACTCAGGGTAGCCTAGGTAGTGCAGATGAGTGTCGATGAGTGAAGGCTGGATAGTCATCTGTGACTAACCTGCCAATAAGACAGTGTAGTTATAGGTAAATCAACCCCCTCTTCTGCAGCAATTGCCATTCTCGGCCGACAGGAGGCCATGCTTGGGAAGCCAGGCCCCAGTTGCGAAGTTTTGTTTCGCTCATATGTGTAGAGAGAGGCCTTATCGATCAAAAAGAACCACGGATGGAGATCTTTCCCTGGGAGTGGATGTCACCAAGGTGAAGCCTACGACCGGCCCATCAAACTCCAGTCTCCAACACAATATGACCGAGAAAGGGCGCGATCAATATTCAATTCATGAAACGTATCTTGGCCGGATCAGTCAGGTGTCTCCTTGGCCAAAAGACAGGTCGGGTGATCTCATGTATGTGGTGTACTCAGGTACCTACCGGTAGGTACGCTTGGTCTGTCATGTCCATTTTGGGCGGTGCGATGCTGGAGAAAAGTGCTGCAAGATGCGGAACAAACATCGGAGCGATGTCTCCCTCGGTACCTTCGTTCTCAGCCTCGTCCAAAGTTGAGGTCGGAGTTTGCCGTTGGTTTGGTCTCCGCCTCCGACTGAGGCCCCCTTTCTAGGATCCCTGGCCTATCCCTGGCCTTGTCATGGGGGCGGCAAGATGACGTAAGTACGGCGGTACGGTGGTAGGGACCTGGCAGATGACAGAAATGACAGCTGTTGCTCTTTGATCGCCTGGCAGCCGAGGCGGATTGGGTGGCATTGCGCAGTCTCAGGAGAGGCGAAATAATGTTTCATCCATCATCTCGCTGCATGTCTTACGGAGATGTCCTATTTCTGGTGTCGCTCTTGACAGGGGAACCAATTGCCATCTTATCTCGTCGAGGCATGGCAGCATTCTCCCAGCCTTTTTTGCATTTTATTTGGCAGTCTCATCATTGCCTTGGTTCACACGCCCAGCATCGGCCGATTTAAGCTTTCCACCCCTTCCACCCGTTCTCCCCCTGTTCTTGGTGCTTCTTTGAGATCTTACGGCTTCGTCGGCAAGCTGAAAGTGTCCATCAGTCGTTTGCGCCTTCATGGAAACTGGGAAACCCGCCGAGATTCACCATCACGCTGGCCAAACCATGGCCTCTTCCGCCGAGCTCCACGATCTTAATGACGGCATCCTGCGCCCGCGCCCGCGCAAGCCAGTCCATTCGCAGCTGTCGCATCTGTCGGCCATTTCTGGAGGGAGCAATGGACACCTAGATCCTCCAGAGTCCGGCATCGCGACAGGCCAGACGAGGTGTGTACGACGGGGCGCATCTCCTGCGCAGCCAGACCTCCGTACCCTTCCTGTTGTCTTGCGCGGCCTTGAAGCTGACTTGTTGCTCTCTCCTGGACAGTGGCCGCTCGACTCCCATACCCACTGACGCTCCCCCTTCCATCAAGTATCTCTCAAGCGCCCGCAAGCAAGCTCGCGCGGAACAGCGCCGTCGCATCTTCCCGACCATCGAGTTCGCGAGCCGAGTATCACACTTCGATCCAAACTCGGACTATCGCGACTTCCATGGCTTCTTCAACCTCTTCTGGATCGGCCTGGCCATCATGGCCATAACCACCATGTTGCGCAACATCAAAGACACCGGATACCCCATGCGCGTGCAGATATGGACCCTCTTCACCGTGAAATTGTGGCATCTGGGCCTGGCGGACGGCGCCATGGTGGCGAGCGCATCGGGAGTCTTGCCACTGCAGCTGTTTGTTAGACAAACGCAGGCCAAGAGCAGCGTGACGTGGACCAAGGGCGGAATGGCGATACAGAGCATCTACCAGGTTGTGTGGTTCGCTTTTTGGATCGCCGTGCCGTTCCTGCTCCACTGGCCTTGGACGTCGCAGGTGTTCTTGATCCTCCACACTATGGTGATCCTGATGAAGATGCACTCGTACGCCTTCTACAACGGCCACCTGAGCGAGACGGAGAAGCGCCTCCGGGAGCTTGACAACCCGTCCACCGCCTCCCGGGAACCTGCCTACATCTACCCGACCGCCGACAACCCAGGCGGCACCGTCGCCAGCCCGACCCGAAACAAGCATGCGAACGGCGACGAGGACGAGAATGCGGAGGACGAGGAGATCGCGCAGTTACGTGAGGATCTGGCAAGGGAGCTGACAAGCCCCATGGGCAACATCACCTACCCAGCGAATCTGACGTGGACCAACTACATCGACTTCCTCTTCTGCCCGACCCTCTGCTACGAAATCGAATACCCGCGCACCGCGCAGATCGACTGGCAAAACCTCATCTCCAAGATGATCGCCGTCTTTGGCTGCATCTTCCTGCTGACCATCATCTCGGAGGAATTCATCCTGCCGATTCTGCAAACCTCCTCCGTCCGCCTCCACGGTTCCACCAGCGCCACGGAATCCCTCCTCGTGCTCGCCGAGACCATCTCCTGGCTGCTTTTCCCCTTCATGCTGACCTTCCTGCTGGTGTTCCTCGTCATCTTCGAGTACGTGCTTGGCGCGTTCGCCGAGATCACGTGTTTCGCCGACCGCCACTTCTACTCGGACTGGTGGAACAGCACGGACTGGATGGAGTTCAGCCGCGAGTGGAACGTGCCCGTGTACAGTTTCCTCCGACGGCACGTGTACAGCGCGTCGAGGCCGCACATAGGCAGGAGCTACGCGACGGTCATCACCTTCTTGATCAGCGCCTTGGGGCATGAGATCGTCATGGCGTGCATCACCAAGAAGCTCCGTGGCTATGGGTTCGTGTGCCAGATGTCGCAGCTTCCCATCGTGATGCTGCAGCGCACGAAGTGGGTGCGCGGGCGGCAAACGTTTAATAACGTGTGCTTTTGGTGCTCCATGATTATGGGGCTGAGTTTGGTGAGCCCTGTCTCCCTCCCTCATCTTTTTTTTTTCTCATCCTGCCTCTATTGGTGTATGAAGCCGAGTCAGCTAATCAGAGCTACAGATCTGCGCTCTATACGTGCTTGTATAGAATCTCGGAACCACCCAAAATCATGCATCGGAGCTGTACAAGTCCAAGTTCCGGAGCCAGAGTTGGGGGGAGAGTTTGGTTCATCATCACCTTGTTTTAGAAGAATAAAATACCCACGTATATATAGCATGCATTTAGAGCGGGCGGCTTTGGATAAGCCTGCGCCGTGTAAGATACTGACTTGGGGCATCATTTCATCGCATCCCTTGTTGACAGGGAGTGGGGGGGGGGGGTTGTGGGGGCGCGCGTGTGGTTGATCATGGAAGGCGTTCATTTGTTTTCCACATACACTACTATCCTTGGGGCGGAGCGGATGTCATTCACTGAGGAGGAGACTCGAGATACACCAAAATGCACATACAAGCAGCCCAAGTGCTGTTCTTACCCATATGTTCCTCCTTCGTGGACGACCAATGCGCTCGCTCCGGTGATACGTATGGATTGCCTGATTTGCGGGCGAGGCGCCGCCGGGTTTGAAAATCTAGTCTTCACCAAGGACATGTGACAATATATCTCGTGAGAATTCTCTTCATTATCATCGTCATCATCTAGACAAGACTAGGAGAGACTAGAGACAGAGAGACACCCCTCTGGTTAGGTACCTATACCTATGTGTAAGATTCATCAATGTCCGATCATGAATAACCCCCGAACCCCCCCATCTTGCCCGCTGATGCCTGGTTTCATCTCCCAAGTGAATGTGACTTGTATGTAAATGGTGCTGGTGGACATTTATCTCATGATCCGTAACCCTTGTAGTAGTGCCTGCCTGCCTGAAGTACCTATGCAAGTAAGGGGCTCATGTGATAATGTGGTATGTACGGGGGTACCCGGCCCTTTCGCTCCGATGATGGTGTGAGTTGGGGGGAGGGGGGAGGGGGGAGCTTGACTGAGTTTGACTGATGGCATGGCCGGTGCCGGTGCAAGACGAGGCTGCGAGGGAATGATTCCTGACGAAGGCTGCCTGTTCGTTCGGCTGCCAAGACGCTGACGACGGTTCCCTGAGTCTCGCGGGACACGTCACGTCACTCTCTCTCTTTTTTTCTTTTTTTTCGTAGACCACAAGTGCCGGTCAATCTTCGAGCAGCCGACGGTCTCCTCGTCTCCGACCATCAACACGGCGTATGCAGTCAACTCAGCCCAAGCCCCTCCCATCCCACAGGGTATGAATGTCGTTAACACAAGGTGGTTCGTTACTGCTATCTGTCTTTTTTTTTCATCAAGAATGATCATGTCCAGTGAGTAGTCAATCCCAAGAGAAAGAAGAAGGAAAAGCCCTCTAACGCCCAATGAAAAACAGACCCATAGATGATGATGGGGGACCCTCGCCGGGGTGACCACATGATTGATATAAAACGCCATGATGGAGAACAGACCTCAAGGGGGAAAAAGACATAAAAAACCCATATATGATAGGAAAAGAATGGACCACAGCCACCTCTCACCAATCTTATACATCGAACGTCGCGACCTGTCCGTTCATTCATGAATGTGTGGCGACGTAAGCCTGCTGTTGCGCGGTCGAGTAGTCGGCGTACGAGATGTCGGTCGGGTCGTACCGTTTCGAACGCGACAGGTGCTCAGGCCCGTACGGTTGTGCCATCTTGACCTTGGGGAAGCTCGCGCCCGGGCCGTACGGATCGCGGTACGCCGCCGTCTCGAACGCGCGCGGCATGCCCTTGTCCCGCCCGATGGTGTACTTCTGCACGCGCGGCGAGAAGTAGTGATCTTCCTCGTCGAGCGAGGTGCGTTGTCGCGAGAGCCGGGGCCTCTCCGCGCCCATGGAGCGGGTGAAGGCCTCTGGGTCATAAGTCTGTGAGCGACCCAGTGTTGGCGGGCGCGCCTCGGACGTCGGCACGTGGCCCATGGTGTAGGACTTCTGCAGGCGGGGCGGGGCCTGCTGCGTGGGTGAGGTGGGCGGGTTACTGGCATCGATGATGACGGGCTCAGCGGCGGCCTTGGTCTGCTTCTCACCAGAGACCCGGCGCTTAGGGACCCACTTCTCCGGGTCGGGGTACGCGGCAGAGAAGGAGGGTGCGTCCGCGGTGTGCTTGGACGAGGACTTGTTCTTCTTGGCCTGTTGGTTGTGGATGTAGTGGGCTGCGTAGGCCATCTTGGACTCGAGCATCTCCACGGTGCTGGGTACCTCGGGTATGGGCTCGTCGCGAGGACTTGAGCGCTCTCGGAGCTTCGATGGGGTCTTGTCTCGGGGGCTATCCTTCTTGGATGGCTTCCTGGTCCGACTCCTCCTGACTTCATCGTCCTCCTCGCTCGTGTGCTCGTGGGGCCTCATCTTGGCCCGCATCTTCTCCTCGGCCTCCTGCCTTCGCTTCATGTCGGACCGCTCCCTGGCCGCCTTCTTCTCCGCCTTGGCCTCAGCCCTTAAACGTTCCTCACGCTCTTGCTCCTTTCGTTTCATGGCTTCCTTGGCACGTGCTCTTTCTCTTTCCCGTTCCCGTTCCCGTTCCCGTTCCATCGCCTCCTTCTCCCGTCTGGCTTGCTTCCTTCGCTTCTCATCTTCCTCCTCTTGCCTGCGTCTGCGCTCACGTTCGCGGTCGTCGTCCCGTCGCTTTCTGTCCCTCGCGTCGTCGTTCAACCTCTCGTCACTGTAAGTCCGCCGCGTCTTCTTTTCCTCCTGGTACACTCTTGATCGGGTCGGAATGCCATGGTCCCAGGATTTGGAGAACTCGGCAGAGTAGGGCTTGTAAGACGCGGGTTTCGATGGCGAGTGTTTTGACGATGACGAGCGGTACTCTGAGGGGTGCTGTGCGGTGGAGATGTTGATGTTCACGTTGCGGGCCTGTGCCGGGGAGCCCTTGGGTGTTGTCCGATCCCTCTCGTCCCTCAATTTCTTCGCCTTGAGCTCGAGGTCATACTTTATCCGGTTGTCCGGGTCGCCAATGGTCTCGTAAGCTTGCTGAATCTGATGGAACTCCTCCTGTTTTTGTGCCTTCAACGACTCGTCGGTGACCTTGTCGGGATGGCAGCTCAGCACCAGCTTCCGGTATGCTTTCTTGATGGTCGCGGAGTCTGCATCTGCTACCACGCCAAGGATCTTGTAAGGATCAGACGGTGCGGTGACAGCCATGATGGGTGAGACGAGATAGAGGGAAGGTTAGCCGTGGTGATCGGATGAGGGCCGTCTCGAAAGAGACAGCAGTCAGAGGGACGAATATCTTGACGGTACACAATCACGCCAGTTCGTGATGTCCACCGACGACTGACTCGAAAACCAGGAATGACCGGCGGAGTGCGTGTCCCAGTGCTGTTCCGGACAATCGGTGAGAAGTGCTAACCCGAAGTTCGAGGTGCAATGGAAGAGCGGGTCAGGGGAAGGATCCTATGACAATGACGTCTGCCGGGGGTGGTTGGTGATATGAGAGAAAAGAGAGAGCAGACGCTAGGTTGCGCGCGCTGATACGCTGTTGGGCTGCAAAAGAACAGACGTTGGCGAGTGAGGCTTTGGAAAGCAAGCAATATAGTAGTATAAGAGTCGTGTTAAGCGGGGGCAAAAAGAAGGCTGGGATGAGAGGCTGAAGATCGACCCCAGGAAGGCGGAAATGCGCGTTTCGTCTTCTAGCGGTGGTGCGGTGGTGCGGTGGTGCGGTGGTCTGGACTGCCCGTGATGATTAATGCGGTGCTCCGTCGTACCGGACAAGGGTGCAGAGGCAGCGACGGTCGATGCTGAGGCCGAACGATATCAACCTTGTGCCCAGGCCGAGGCAAGGTCGTGGGACGGTGGAGGGAAGCAGTCGCGAGACAGGCCCTGTGAACCTGGCCGACGCGGGATGTCGGGGTAAATAAGAACCTTGGCTGGGCAGAAAGGGCAGAAAGGCAAGCAAGACAAGTGTGGCTGACGTCTCTTCTCCAGCGGCAGCGGCAGCGGTAGCGGCAGCGGTAGCGGCAGCGGCAGTGTCAGGATCAGGATGAGGATGAGGATGAGGATGAATGACGACCTCTCTGATCCCTGGAACTGATCGACTCCGGACCTGAAAAGAGGGCACATGCAAGGAGTGGGAACGCAGCGACGCTGGTCTGAGAAAGTCAAAAGCCCCGGATTGCAGCGCGAGGGGACGAGATCCAATCACTGTCGTGCCAAGGGGGTGTAGTGGCCTGTCCGGTGTTAGTGGGATGACCAGGGGCTCCCGACCAGCACAGATGCGGGAAGGGCAGAGGCCAGCAGCCAACAGCTGCACTCGGAGAACTGAGCCGTCGATGTTGGACTCAAGATGGAGGGATGAATGGATGGATGGGTGGGCCGGATCTGTGGAAAGGGAGACCAGAAGGAAGCGATGCGACCGTCAGCAAGTTGCCCCTGTCCTCTTCTCTCGGCTTCTTGGAGAGTTGCTAGTGCGCCTCCTGCAGGATACCAAGGGGGCTCTGACGAAACTAGCGGTCTCAACGACGAGCCGGGCACTCCAAGCCGGGCACTCCAAGCTGCAGGTTTTTCGACAGAGGGCCGAAGACGTCGAGGATGGGAATGAAACCCAGGCCGTTCGTATGGAAGCACCGGCAAAATGTTGATTTGCGATCAAACACGCCCGGAATGTCTGGTGTCGATCCGGCCGTCCAGCCACAGGAATTGACAGGTCCAGGACGACAGGACGAGAAGGTTAATTTTGCATTTGTAGCAAGCTCGGGCCACAAGAACCAGAACACAGCACAGCGCGGATTCGCGGTGCGATACAAGTAGGTGGTGGCGAAGGTACGTTCAGCTCTCCTCCCTCGGTGACGTGGGTCCAACGAGGCAAAGGGGCACGAAAGTGCCGATATGTCGTGAGTGTTTGGATTCGAGTTTGCGCGGGAACCGTGACAGGATGCACGGAGAAAGTCTGGCTGAGAAACCGAGGGAGAAAGGAAGAGAAACAACGATATGTTATGTTCAGGTCGTCGAACACAGAAGTCACTCACGAATCTGCGGATGAGGTAATCTGCAGCAATGGCGGTGTGTAAGAACAAATCAACAACAAACGACGATGGTGTCGCGGATACGTCTTTTGGATCACAAACTGGATCAAGAAGGAAGCGAGAGACCCGGAGTGGTCGTCAAATCCTCGGGAGATTCAGGTCGGCAGCAGGAAGCATATGATGTGACGACGCTGGCAGATTGTCGGATGCAGATCAAGTTGGACTTCTGCGTCAGGACAGTGCAAAACAAATAACATTCGTTCAATTCTGAGGGGGTTGGACGCGATTGTCGGCCGGTCTCTTTGGCCACGTCCAGAAAACGCAGCCCACGTCAGTCAATGTCCTGCGCAGAGAATCACAGAATCACAGAATCACAGAATCACAGGGCCGCTCGGATAGGTTGAGGTAGGCCGCGGGGACGGCGGGACGGCGGGACAACCTCTGGCTGCAGCTTGGTTGGTGTGGCCTCTTCTGATAGATGACAACGTATTCTCTGTCGCAGAATATTGTACCGTCCTTGTCTTGGAAAGGGGAGTCTCAATAATTCATCGACAAACCTCTGTAGAGGTGGTGAGGTGTGAGGTGTAAGCGGTACATACATACCTACCTAGGTACCTAGTATTCCTGGATGAGACGCTCAGGACAGCTCTTAGCAGACCGTACCTCTACCGCTACTGGTGGTGTGTGGCTTATGCGGTACTGGGTACTAGCGCTTTTGTTCACCTGGGATCTGGTGGTATACCCTCCATTATACCCTCCATCTTTGAACCAAAGTGCCGCCGGCATGGCTGGCTGCAGCGCGCCGGGCGCATCTTCGACGAAACGGATCTTCAGAGTGACATCGCCCAGCTTGGCAGCTTGGGAACGTCGAGATGGATGTCAACAGCCCAAAGTGCAGATAGCCTTACGAGTTACGACCGTGTTGCCTTGCTGCGGCCATGCAGCAGCTCTTCAGACGGGGGCTCAATAGTTCGACTCGAGGCGTCAGTGGAAGGGGTCGTATCCACAGTAGCTCTGCCAGCAGCGCATCGCCTCGTCAACACGTCGTATTAGGCAAGTGTCGGCGGTTTCCAGAGTCTCCACAGCTCTGGGCCGAACCGTTATCACGACGACCTGCTTGGGCTGCCTGGCAACATGGCCGCGGTCGCGACCACACACTGGCCGGCCGCCCACCCTTCACGGGATATCGTCTGGTGGGGGTTGGCTAAGGTGACGATGCGATCTTCCCTTCTTCACACTGTGAGGGAGGCGCTTCTGCTTGTTAGCGTGGCAGCGTGGCAGCGTGGCAGCGTGGCAGCGGCTCTTGGTCGGATACAGGTTGGGAAGACCCATCCATGGCTCGCCATCATCTGCGGCCCCTCGTGACGGCCAGCAGAACGCAGGTACCTGTGGTAGTGGGTGTCGGCCTCACGACAGAGTCAGCACATTCTACTTCTACAAGTAAGTCACCCCTCCACCCTCTCCAGAGCCTGTCCCCACGGCCTGTCCCCACGGCCTGAAAAGGAGGCCCTCGTGCCTACTGTGGTAACGCTACTGTGGTAACGCAGGTGGGCGGCGCGGGTGTGATGAGGCTTATTAGGAGCGACTCAGGACACACAGCGACAATCAATCTTCCAGCCACAAGCCATCGTGGTAGAAGCTAAAGAAATCTCCCCACGGCCAACGAGCATATCAGATCTCCATCCCAGCAGTTGGGGGCCAGATTAGTCGACGTCGTCGATAGACTTCAGCCAAGGCCAGTACGAGGACCAGATGCGAACGTCGTTGGCTACCGGCAGTCCAGGGTCTCGTTGTTTCGACCAGAGAAAGACGGGCGTTTTGGGCGGCTACGACGCTCCAGATCGAAAAGTGTGAAGTTTCATTCTGACGGATAAATGCCATGTCTCCTTGTTTTTCTCACTGCTCAGCAGCGTCCATCCCAGATGGTGGGCTGTCTAATCCAGCCCGCGGGATCATCCACCGGGTGAGGCCCCAGGACTTCCGGAAGCCCATTCGCTGGAGGGGGACTTGGCCCAGAGCGGATCTGATCTAGCGAGCTGCCAAGTCACATTGATAGCCAGGAGAGCTCGTGCCAGTCAGGGTTGGTAGCTCTTCGAGAAGGGTGCTGATCACGATCCTCGGCGACCAACCTCAACTGGATGAACCTGCCTTGCCTGCGAACATAACATGAGCGAGCGGGGTGCATTCGACGACACGCGTTGCTGTCTGCCCTGCGTTTCGAGAGACAGCATGTTCCTAGAGCAGAAGATAATGCAGAGTCCAGGAGGCCCAGCAGGCCTAGTCGTAGGGAAGAAGAAGCGAGTCAACCCCGCCGGGTGAGGTGAGATCTCATCCACTACCCCTCATTTTTCAGGGACATGGGTGGAGCCTGTATGGACAGGGGGCTGTTCACTAACAGTTTCTCGCTGTGAGACCACCAGACGAGGTTAGCAGAGTGCTCTTTCTACCCCTAGCTGCCCCAGTATCAACATTGTCTCGAATTCTCATCAAGTGACCGTCTAACGTATGTTCGCGTACGTTCGCGTACGTTCGCGTGCGTTGCGTGCGTACCACATGCTCCTTTCCTGTAACCTGCAGTCAGTCTCACTGCTTCTCTTGTGCTCGGTCTCAGCCCTATCCGACAGATGCCCCCCCTCCCCCCTTGGGAGAAAACGTCAGCACCCAATTTTGTTCTCCTCCTTCCTCCTTCTTCCTTCCGAGGTCTCGGCGAAACAGTAATTGCAAGACAGACAGACACTCATCATGACGCTGTGTGCTAAGACACAGTCATCTTGCCCACCAAGGACATGTCGTCTCTTCACCGATCCTGCTGCAATAATGAGACACGTAAGGCGGTGAGCACTCATTAACCTGCGGCTGTTTGGGCCAAGTAGGCATTGCTCTTTTCTCTTCTCTTCTGCAAGTGGTGAGATATTCCCGCTTCAGACCCTGCGGATAATATCGGGAAATCTGTCCACCTTCGTCTGAGGTAAGCCGATTGTGCAGATAGATCGTAACAGTCAGGCCCGTCTTACGCCCGCGCCAGAGGCGAAGCCACTCCTCACTCACTCTCGGTGAACGATCCACTCCTTCGGCTGGCTGTTTAGTGAGTGCCTAGTCGTTTTGCTTCACAATCACAAGTCCATTCAACCGCATCGCCACAGCCCCATCACATTCGGATGCCTCGTCACCGTCGTGTGGGGGATCAGGACATCCGGCCGTCCTGTGCAACCATAAATGGCGCACCCGGGTGTGCCTTAGTCTGGTCATCCGGCGGTGGGTGTGCAGACCCCATACCATGATGGTCCTCGCCTGCATGGCTCGTCCTCCCCCTGCCATCACTCCATTGGCCATATCCAGACCTGCAAGCGCTCTCGTCCTCGCCGTGGGTGTATGAGCCCGAGGCCATTCGGTACGCAGCCAGAGTAGCAATTGCCCGGGTCCCAACATTCTGCGGCTCTACCTGCCGCGAGGACACCTTGTCGTGCAAGAGGCCTGCCTATCACTATCGCTACCGTCGGGGCACGCATGGGATCATCTCACGATGGCGGCAGTCAAGTGCTTCGTAGTCCCCCAAGACCGGAAACTTGAGCCGCGGCCCATCCATTGGGCCGGTAGAGAGGCCCTCTGCACACAGTCCCTCCATACACAGCGTTCAAGTCGACATCAACTGACCTCGTTTCGTCCCATATCGTACGTCAGACCTGGACGGCATAACCCGCTGCGGCTTGCGATCTACCTACGAGCGGGCCGCACCATGACCTAGGCTGCCAGCGTGCCAGTGATTGTTCCACGCGATTCTGTTTAGCTACAGCAGTAGTAGCCTCATCACATGTTTGACAAACATTCCCTCGGCCGTTGGGTGATGGTGACTGGCACCTTCACGCCGTATGTGAGTGCTGGTGGTTCGGAAGTCCACGGGTGATGGTTAGTTTGGACACTTGTGCTTGTCTAATATGAGGCCGGGTGCCCGGGAGACACCATATGATCAACTCCAGTTGAACGGCGCTGGTCTCGGTGATAGAAGGATGGATGCAGTTGACATCTGGGAAGGTTGGCTTTCGCGAGGCCGGGGACGGATCTCCTTGTCATGCAGGCTTCAGTTCGTCCGGGTGGATAACACGGGATGCCATCATGGTCTCGTTTCTTTTCCACTGTTGTTAATATGGTCTGTTTTTGTATCTTCTGGGGATGATCCAGTTCGATCATCTCCATCAGGCAAGCTGGTTCATCAGGAGGCGGCTGTGTCGCCACTTGGTCTGGACCATGAGCATAGCTTCGTAGCAAAAAACTTGGGCCACTGAGTCCCTTGCCCTCCCCGTCCCACCCTTCTTCCTTCCCTCTTAATGGTTGTTGCTTCTTTACTGGCCGCTCGTACATATGAGGTATCTGAGACTGTGACAGCAACGTATTTCGCCCTTCTAAGTCGACCTCTTCGTCACATACACTGGCCATTTCCCAGGCGCACAGCTAAAGTAAGCACGATACGACCATTCCTGCTGTACGTCGACTTGATGTACATCGTAATCACGCACAAGAGCCGTCAAGACCTTGTTCAGCTCAACCCTCGCGAGATGTTGCCCAACACACGCGCCTATGCCACCAGAGAAAGGCAAGAACAAACAGTCTTTCCAGCTGCTTGGAGTCCTCGCCCAACCACCTCTCCGGCTTGAACTCCTTGGCATCGAGACCCCAGACCCGCAGGGACAGGTTCATGCAGTGCGTGTTCAGCGAGAGCGTCGTGCCCGCCGCGAACCATCGACCGCCAATCTCCACGCCGCCCTCGGGCACGATGCGCGGCGTGCCGAGCGTCACGGGATGGAAGATGCGCAGCGACTCCTTGAGCGCGGGCACGCCCGGGAGTAACGGCAGCCGCTGCGCGTCCGCGTAGCTGACGACGGCGTCCCCGGCGCGCGCGCTCGGGCACGCGCCTCGTCCATCTCCCCGCGCAGATGACGCCATGCCTCCGCGCGTGTGCCGCAGCATGTGGTAGACGAACGACTTGCAGCGCGCGCACGGGACGGTGTCCGAGCCCGCGCCCGCGCCCGACGTTGGCCGTGATCGCGGCCTGGACGTCCCCGAAAGGACAGCCGGTCTCCGGGTGCGCCTCGTGCGTCCTGAGCCGGTGGGCGACGTAGTCGTGCCTCGCGGCTCTGGTGGCCCGGCGGGCCTCGAGAGCCGCATCTGCGACGTTCACGGTGTGCGTGGCCGGCAGGAGGCCGCTCGGCCGCGTGACCAAGGGGTTCGCGAGGACGAGATGGTGCAGCCACGGGACGAAGGCCGCGGTCGAGATGTACGCTTCGAACCCCAGCAGGGTCGCTATGCAGCCGTCGATGTCCGTGCGTCTCTTGATGAAGCCGAAAGGCTTCGAGAAGACCATCTCGCCGGCCACGTCGAAGGCCAGGAACGTGAAGAAACTGGCTAGGTCGGGCCATGGACTCGCTGCTTTCTGCGTACTTGTCCATCGAACCGAAAAACGTCGCACTGAGCTCCGTGATTTGCCCTTCAGACTTGAGCACATTGCTCATGGCGTAGGCAGAGGCTAGTTATCGGGATACCTAGTTCTGTCTTCTCTCTGGGGTCTGTGACTGAAATCGCTAATCGGTAACGCTAGTCCGGGGAAGCGCATCATTTTGTACCAGTCGCCCTGTAGATCTTGGTAGCATTGGTGTTCATCCAATACAATGTGTGTGCGCCTTCCCTTGATCTGAGGAGTGAGGATCAGCTTTCTGATGGCCTCTGGGTGTGTTACGCTTACTTCGTTGGGTGCGATGCGGACGAAGTACCCTGCACAAGGTGGACGTCAGCAGTCGGTGATAGCTGGCCTTTGAGGGACGTTGTCCCTGAGAAGCATGATTCTCTTTAATCACACATACCATATTTATCATGTAAGGTCTCCAGTCTCTGATTCTGTCGTCCCTTCAGTATCTCACGTATATGCCACAGCCGCGTGACGGACGCTGCTCTCGGTCCTGGTATATCAGAGATCGGACTCAGGAAACTGCGGTAGATGAGGAGTGTCGCGATCGCGAGGAGGAGCACCGTAGCTGTTACAGAGCTGAAAATCATCTCGGCTACATTCACGGCGCCTCTTCAATGTTTGTAGCCTACCCTCCGCGTTGATGGAAGACATACCCCAACACCACCACGGACATGGCACGGGGGTAATATTGCTGATTTGCAGACGAGAAGTTCCACGGTGGCACCTGGGCCTGTAGCGTTTTGAGTCCGTACATGTACCATAAGGTACAAGGTCGGCCTCAGCAGAAGATGTGTTGGTCAGGCGTCTGAGACTACGCATCTCCGCCGGCCTGCATGCTCGCCATCTCACACGAGAAGTACTATATTGGGAGGAAGAAGTCGGGATACTTCAAGCTGCTTTTTGGAATCAGGCTGCAACGACTTGAGCAAACGGCCTATTCCTTAGCTCGATTGATGAGTTTTGTGACTCAATATTTGAAATTAGAAGACAATTGAAACAAGCCGAGTCCGAGGAAATCATTCAAAGATTCTAGGTTGAAGGAATAGAATTTAACTAGTTGATAGTTGTGGGTTGTATCAAACAAAAGACGGCTATCGTACAGGGCCGTCAGTACGAGTAATGGCTGGCATAAGCGTACCTATAAAGGTATTTCCTTACAGAAACCCCAAGGTGCGCACATAGAGGCCGCCGAACACTTCATTCTTTGTCCTATTTAGGAATGCTTACTTATATGCTTGCACCACACTATCGAGATCAGATGGCGGGTGATTCTCCTTTTTGCGCTCCTTGGCTCGCATCCCACCATCCATGGATATTGAGATAGATGCCGAGTCGCGGGCGGCGAGAAGCCCAAGATGCTGAGGTATCGGATATCACCAGCCGCAGCAGTGCATTGAGGCCGCAATACTTATATATTGGATCCCGTATCGCTGGCGCAATTGTGGGGTGCGATCGGCACGTGGGGTGGACTATATTGAAGCTGGCTCGGCAGCATCCTTCCACTAAGCAGGTACTGCGAGGTCATTGGAAGATAGTAAGTGCTCCTCCAACGGATGGAAAACTACAGCTAGTGTCTCTAGAGCCTATTTGGACCTTTCTGAGATATCTAGATCTAATCCCCGAAGGGGAAGGCCTCGGGTGGAGACGGTCTCCATTCGTTTCATGTAAGATGATTGGTCGCCCGGCCTTGGCAGCCTCGCAGCCTCGTTGGTGCTGTCATCCCTCTGGAACAATGGAGAGTGGAAATTGTGAGATCTCAGCGGGCTTGAGGCTTGGACGGCTCGTACCATGCATGCTCGTTTCGTCCGAATATTTTGTATCCTCTATTACTCGGATCCACTTCTTGGATCTTGGGTATGCTCGAGTGTCGAGGTATTCGGCCCTAGTACTGATGTACTCTCACAGCGGATGATGGGCGCTGGTCAGTCCGAATTGAAAAGATGAGAGAATCCAAAACATGGAAACCAGAAGAGCCAGGGGCTCCATATCGTTATCACGGTTTGATAGCCAGGTATATGGGCCTCCTGAAGGTTGCTGCGGTGAAGAGCAAGGATGCCACCTGAATGCCGTTCCAACTTTCACTATCTGCCTCACCGTTCCCTCCCCAAAGTCTAAGGGCCTTCATCTGTACCCAACGTTGCTTCTGAAAATTACATACATACTGACAGGAACACTAAAGTGAAATTAATTCGACACGCAAAATGTTTCATATATGATTTATCAACAGAAGCTGATATAGCTGGAGATTGTCGAGTAAGCGACGATCAAGAACATACGGTTAGTCAACCGACAGTTCTTATAAACATTCGCCCAACCAAATTTCAGAACTCTTGCCATTGACGAGCGCAATATTCTGTGGTTCCTTGACCACACCGACCTTGTCCGACCAAACCCTCTGATCGGGACAATCCCCAACTTCCGCTTCATCATTGTGCAGCTGAGCCTCAAGCCCGCCTTCTTCGCGCGCCAAGAGCTCATAGATGATGCGCAACGCGGTGATACCTGTTCCACAATATGTCAGAGAATTCACTTCAGCAACGCAGTGTAAAATAGAATGAACTGACTCCGGGGTCCTCAGGTCCTCTGTCATCGACATGATCAACATGATAGCCTCAGGAAGACCACTGGCCCATTCCACGAGATCTCCCACCACACCTGATGAAAAATCACAACCGGTTCAGTCTCAAGATCGTCCAACTTCATGAAACTGGCAATTGATCTCAACTTCCCGACAGCTTAGACTATTCTCAGCCACGCAAAATCTGACATAGTACATTCGGAGAGATTCCAGGGGTTCTGCGCAAACTGAAGCTTCATGACGTACAATTGAACTACAAAGATCCCACGGCTCGAGACCGATATATCAATTACGTCGTGTCTTCCCTGCTCAAGCCTCGTCCTTGTTGTGGGTAAGCGGACGAGCAAAGCGAGGCACTGAAATAGATCGTGGGTGGACACTGTACAGATGTGGGCAGATAGAAAGCTGGTGAAAGACCTCTATGAAGCTGAGTCTTCTGGCAGTTACATTCTTGAAAAGGTGGTGTGTTCTGCCCATCGAAATAAAACGAGTTATTCGTGGTTGTCCGAGCGACCATTCCGAATGATGATTCTGATTTCCTTTACTCTCCCACTTACTCTTCAAGATCTCGAGACGCCACTTGACTTCTTAGGCTGATCAGAGGGCAACTCGGCAAGAACAAGCTTAGAACTACACTGCTTTTCTAAGTAGCAGGAAACGATGCCGAACGCTCTGGCGTAGACAGGAGACATGATGAATTGTCGGGAGTGTGCTCCGCCGGGAGCAAACTGTAGTGGCAGTTGCAAACAAACGGTGAGTTCCGATGCCACCGTACTAAGCAGTGCCATCTGAAACTGTGTTATTGGAGCGTGAACAGAACGATGTATACCCTTGGGCTCTTCGCAAATTTATGGGACGACATGAACTGGCGCTCAACGAATACGGTAGCAAGGGACAGCGTGCGAACTGTCTACGGAAGTCTCATCCTGGGGCATGAAGTTCGTGGAACCACCCCAAGCGTCGGTCACAAGCGGGAACCCTTCCTCTACAAATCAGCCCCATCAGAATGTGTCTTGTATTCCTCCAGGTCCGGGGAAGGGCCATTCCTGCCAGCACGCTGCTGTCTTTGCTGATTAGGCGAGAGACCAACCGCCCATTCTCACCTATTGGTAGGAGAAACCTTGGCAGGTCTGACGAAATCTTCTCGTTTGGCTCTGTCATGGTGGACATGTTCAGTTTCCTCTCGATCTCCTTCGCCCCCCCCCCTCTTCGCTGGCTTCAAGCCGTCTCCGAGAATGACGAGTTGGGCCAACCTAGCATTACTATCTCAAGTGATGCTGTTCTACAATCAGATAGCTTTTTCTTGAGGTAAGTTCCGGAAGGGGGCATACTAGAGTAGTAAGTGGTTGTTGTTTTTTAAACTGTTAACATAGCTATAAAAGCTGTAATAGTTTCCTTCATACAATGGAGGATGCTCAAAAGCCTATCACCCAAGATTACACATTGCCGTTAACAGTAAGAGAGCAAAGCAATAGCCCTTAGGCTAGAGTGAGTAGATGACGTCGAGATCATGAGAGCTTCACAAGCTGCTGTAGGCACTGTAGTAGTGGAAAGCATGATGGAGACACGGCGGGGTATAGACCAGGCTGGAGTGTTTAGATTTTTCCCTTATCATCAATCCTATCATAGTTTGGCTGGCCTAACAACAGCACCTAGGTAGGTTTTTTAAGAGGCTCAAATGGACAGGGCTGGCGCCTCGAATTTCCTTCCTCCTATCGTAGAGCAACGCCTGGTCCCACATGCTATATACAGAGTTTATGCCTTGAACCATTGGAAACTCGGTTTGTATCTTCTATCAATAAAGTCGAGCCGTTCATGACGACCAGTACCTACCTAGGTACCACATATTCAAAAATTACAGGGCCACCAAAAATACAAATGCAGGTTGATTTTATTCCAGCTCTGTATGGAGTATTGGGAGTAACCTCAATGAGACAAGCATAGAAAAAGTGTGGAGATATTAACAATCATGTCAAAGTGGAGATCTTGTGTGATCGCCACCTGCAAGTCGGGAAGTGCAGTACACCATGTTATGTTGTCATGACGACAACCTCGGCGAAGACAGAATTTTCGTACTCCGCACTGAGACACCACCAGTCCAAGAACGTTGCAAAACCCCAGCGTATGATACGACCACGGAAACTTTTCGCCTTCTTCAAGTTCTAACATCCAAAATGAGCGTACCCGACAAGTTCAAGGCGGCGGTGGTCCCCTCACCCGGCGCGCAGCACGTCGTGAGCGACCGTGAGCTGCCTCCTCTCTCATCTGGCGAGGTAGCCATCAAGATCACGGCCACGGCCATCAACCCCGTCGACTGGAAGATGCGCGACTACCAATTCTTCCTCAAAGACTATCCCGCCGTGCTAGGCTCGGACGCCGCAGGCACCATCGCCGCCGTGGGGCCGGAGGTGACGACGACCTCCTTCTCTGTCGGCGACCGCGTCTTCTTCCAAGGCATCGTGGGCGTCTACGACTCCTCTACGTACCAGCAGTACTGCAAGATGCCCGCGTCGCTCGTGGCCAAGACGCCCGCCAACATCACGGACGACCAGGCCGCGGGGCTGTCGCTCGCCACCGTCGCGGTGCTGGTGGGCTACTACGACACCACGGGCCACGGGCTGCCGGCCCCATGGGACGTGGGTGGCGAGAAGGCGGGAAAGGGCAAGGCAATTGTGATCTTGGGCGGCAGCTCGTCGGTTGGGCAGTACGCGATTCAGCTAGCTAGGATCTCGGGCTTCGACAAAATCGTTACCAACAGCAGCGCCAAGCACGTGGAGTACCTGAAGAGCCTGGGCGCCGACGTCGTTCTCGACCGCTCGGTCAATAACAGCGCGGACGATTTCAAGGTGGCTGTCGGTGGGCTGCCGCTGGCCTTTGTGTTCGATGCCATCTCGGATAAAGGCACGCAGAGCCTGGGCGTTAAGATTCTGGGGGCTACGAAGACGGAGGGCAGCCATGTCATCACGGTGCAGGCCGCAGATGCCGAGGCCAAGGAGCTGGGGCAGGCGCAGGAGCCGAAGGTCGACATAAAAAGAGTCTTAGGTCTAGGTTCGAGCCCTGATCTGAGATACCTGAGCGAGCCGCTTATGAGGAACCTCGGTGGGGAGGACGGGTATATTGCCAAGGGTAGATTTATCCCCAACCGCCCTCTGGTAGTGAGCGGGGGCTTGCATGGTGTGGAGAATGCTCTCGCAAAAAATAAGCAGGGCGTCTCTGGGGAGAAGGTCGTGATCCGTCCATTCGACGTTTGAGCAATGGGCAAAAAAAAGTATGGTAAGGTTCGTCTGCGCAGTCAGGACTTTCTCTGAGGCGACAGCCTTGTGCATTTAAACTCGGGGGAACCCAGTATGAGTCCCCTTCCTGCTCTTCTTACGCCCGGGATGTGAAATTCGAGAAATCAAATTCCATCACATTGGGTCCTACAGTTAATGGGATCCTGATGGGATCAGAATCAACTGAATACTGACATCTCAATTTGATTCTACACACAATTGACCACCACCGGCAAGATCGAACGGCCCCATGTTCAGTAGATAATCGCCCGAGAGATGCGCTGATCGAAGAACGATAACCCATCCAACATCTGATTACCGCTCGAATGTGGGGCCTTGTGAGTTCGGGGGTGGGGGGGTTTAATTGACAATTCAACGCTACCTAATAAATACAAATAACTTTGAGCCACACAGGCCCGCAGGTCAACGATTCTTGGGTACCAACTCCATGCTACCGTGGCTTGTCAAGCAAGCCAGACAAGCAGTTCGCATAGTAACTCAGCATGGAAGTACCAACATGGTATTTCAAACCAAACAAAACTAGACAAAAACTATCTCGAGGTCCCAGGGCTTCAAATGTGTGCCCAGGCTCATGTGTAACCGGCCCACGCCCTTCGCCCTGCTGCCATACTCAAAGCTAACTCTCATCGCTGTGCTGCCTTAGGTTGACTACTTCACAGAACATTAGGTAACAATTGGTCATCCTGCAGTCTCCAGAAGGGCTTTCCAGAGAAGCTTAGCATATCCAGATTGCATATAGCTACCTAAGTCATCAGTCTTGATGTGAGCTTACTACGGCTGTTGTTAATGATAGCTGTGAGGACTTGGAGGTTTCTTTGTTTTATTGGGCGTGGAGATGAGTTGAAAGACTCAGAGACCTGGGACTCTTTAACTACTGTTTTATAAAGGATTTGGATATTCCACATAGGGGAAGCTTTCGCCGGTTATTTTATTTTAATTATTATGCTATATGCTAGCATCGACGCCAGTCTTGGACTAGCTATATCAATGATGCCTGGACTTTAATAGCATTACAAGCTAACGTCAAGTAGCCTATAAAGCTCTTATAATCTTAAATGTCATCTATCTACTCTAGTTCAAGGTTTAGTTATTATTTTGCTCTCTTACTGTTAACAGCACTATATAATCTTAGGTGCTAGGCTTTCGAGCATTCTCCATTGTACAAAGTAAACTGTTATAGCTTTTATAGCTATATTAACAGCTTAAAAAACAATAACCAGCCTACTTAGCATTAGGTATCCAGGGGAATTTCCCAAGGTGGCTAAGGAAGACGTCTGAAGAAAACTTGTCTGCGACTGGAGGGAAGCTGTTCCAGTTTCACTATGTCTCAGCAGTAGTGGTTCGTCGTAAAAGGAAGCGGACTCCGGGATATGAGAAGGCCTTCACAAGTTTGAGCTGAATGACTTTGAACAAAGATAGCTGTTTATTATCTGCCTGTAACTGAGACCATTATTCACTTCCTGCAAAATTCCCTTGTGAAAAAGAGAAACCAAAGTTAAACTCAATCAACCCAGAAATTCTATCCCAACTGATCCTCTAATAATTATGTTTTCACAAGTCTCTCCAGCGCATCATCACCTCAGCACCCGCTAGTCAGACTTCAATGTTGTGATCTAGGCTCTGTGACTAGAGCCGATGACACAGCATGATGCAGGTGACTCAGAACGCCAGGAAAGCGTTAAAGTAATCATGAGCCGTGAATATGTCCCATATCATGCTTTCATTGATTGGTTCCACAGGCGACACTGTGGGAGTAGGGCTGGGTGTGATTGTGGATGATGTGGTAGATCTGGTTGTGGTAGATCTGGTTGTGGTAGATCTGGTTCTGGTAGATCTGGTTCTGGTAGATCTGGTTGTGGTAGATCTGGTAGATCTGGTTCTGGTAGATCTGGTTCTGGTAGATCTGGTCGTGGATGATGAGGTAGGTGGCTCAGTAGGCTTTGGAGTCGAGGTAGGTGGCTCAGTGGGCTTTGGAGTCGAGGTAGGTGGCTCAGTGGGCTTTGGAGTCGAGGTAGGTGGCTCAGTGGGCTTTGGTGTCGAGGTAGGTGGCTCAGTGGGCTTTGGTGTCGAGGTAGGTGGCTCAGTGGGCTCCGGCTCCGGCTCAGGCTCAGGTGACGGTGGAGGAGGAGGGAGAGGCTGACGAGGGATGGGGTTAGTTATCGGAGCTTTTATGTCTCAAGGGGAAGTGGTATAGCACAGGCATAGTTGAGACGTACATCATGGCCAGGTGCTTCATCGAGACATTCTTGGTCGTCGCTCAAGCAACACTTGAGCTGTTTACTATGATGGAACTTTTCGCCACCAGAGGCTTTCATGAAAGCTCTCTCTACGGCTGCCGGTCCCGCCGTGGACCCGAGCCAGGCCCAGAAATGAAACCGTGTATAAATGCCCCAGTTTCCATCTGCAGCGGGTATGCTGACACACTCCCAGTTCTTGACCGCGGCGAAGGACTCTATTTCCACTCGTTAGCAAAGATGAAGTCTAGCGGCAGAGGACAAGGACAGATCGCAGGGGTTGGTAGCTCTGTGTAGTTGAGGCAGCATCCAGCTGGACTCGAGCAACGACATGAAGCGCACGATATGGGGGGTTTCTGCTCTAATCATAGATCTTTTGGTGGTCTCTTCAGACAAGCCGAGCAGACATACACACAAATGCGAGATCCACGAAACAAAACTCAAAGGCGAGAACCAGGGTTGGCATATATGCCAAATAAACTTACCTCCACGCAGATTATCCAGTAGACCCTGCCCGCACCAACCGGGCCTCCTTGACCAGTCTCTAGAGTAGACGTAGAAGTCACAGTTCTTGGTATTATCACAATTTGTGGGGTGTCTGCCCGTCAGCACAAACATACACTGTCTGTCGACACCCTCGGGAATGTGAGTTAGCACCCAGTCCTCGAATGGACTTCCAAGGGTGTTGCCCAGAGTATCAACTGATGTGAGGTGGGTTGCATTGCCACGGTGAACTGTGAGATTTCTCAAGTTTGTGTCGTAAAATGACGGCTCCAGGGCCACGGCCACAACAAGTCTCAGCAGGAGGACTGCCCCGGTGATGAATGCGAGTGGACCCATGCTGGAAAATGTTGACAAGGAAAAAGACCACAGCACTCGGTGAAAGATAAAAGCCAGTGAGAGTGATTGAACTTGGTTGAGGTTCTCAGGGGAAGGATGGAGTAGTGCAAGGAGAAGTCGTGTTTGTATGGAAGCGGGCACTTGCGGGCCTTTTTGTTGAAAGGATTGCACCTGGCACGTGCTGGCAGCCGTCGCATAGGTAGCTATGATGACTCTAAAGCCTATCCCCGCATCTGTATGGTGGTGCTAGTAAGAGCTTGAATCCCATGTTGAGGCCCTAACACTCAGGCTAGGCCTAGACTCCTGTAGCAGACGTACTCGAATCTGCAGAACACCAGTGATGTCTCAGTCCGAACAGACGGAGCTTTATTTTAGACTCACCCTTGATATTTCTAGTGCACTGTCGTTTCGGTCATCCATCACGGGCAGGTCCAAGTCCACGACGATCGGCTTGTTGAACCTCTTCCCTCCGGTATGCGGCCAGTTCGTAGCTGCAATCGCACAGTTAACCACAAACGTCTCCCTCCGTCCCATCCGACAGCATAGAGCTCTTCTGTCATATCGAAGAGATACATTAGGCTGCCCACCCATGCCGCGTGTGCTAAAGCCCGGCAGAGCAGTGGTAGTTGCGTCTCCGAAATGCTGACAAGCGCTTCCTTGTCCACGCTGGTCCGCGGGCCACCCTTGCCTCAGCGGTGAGCCATCGTTGTCGAGAGGGCGTTGGCCGCCTCGCGATGTCAAGTCGACGAGAGAGGCTTTGTTGTTCCCGGTTCCAGCACCGGGGTCCTCCCAACGCTCGACTCCGAGCTCGCCATATGGGGCTCTGGATGCGCCCAGAATGTCCCACCGGACACGCTCTGCTCCTCGCCCCTCATGCACGTGCCCGCAGATCGCAAGTCTGGGCCGCACCCGCCAGAGAGCTCGGCGCAGATCCTCACAACCCATCGCACGCCGTTTCGAGGTGGACTCGTCACAGTGAGTGTGAGGCGGGGTGTGTGTTATCACGATATCGGTATCGAAGGGTATTGCTGACCAAAGTTCGGCCGCTGCTGGGACCGCTGGTTTTGCAGTCGCTGCCTGTTTTACTTCACCTGTTGCTTCAGCGTCATCTGAAGTTTCCTTGTCGTAGCCGAATGCCCACATGCCGCGACGGGGGCTATACGGGGAGCCGAAAACGGTGAACGATGTCCTCAGAATAGGGTGCTTGTTCAACTCGATCGTGGCCGAACTGTGGTTCAAGTATGTGATTGTCGGCGACGAGGTCAAAAGACTCAGGCATTCTTCCGGAGACTGGGGTGATTGATTGTGGAAATAGGAGCCATATTCAGCGTAGAAGCCCCCATCGAGCGTGACATCGTGATTCCCAGCAATGACGATCTTCGTCTCGAAATCCGCCTTCTCCAGCCATTGTATAGTCTTCGAAAGCTGCAAGGCCGGTCAGTCGGCGGGGTTACAGTTCATATCCCTCGAAGATGAGCAGAGTAGGCACCTGCCTCAGAAAAGGTGCCCTGGTTCGTGAGGTCCCCAGCGTGGATGAGGACGTCCCCTTTGGGCAGCTTGAGGGTCTGATTGTGTGTATCTGAAATACACACAAATCTGGTCCTGCGATGACGCTGGTTTCTTTGAGGCTCTTTGCAGGAGTCTGTTGACATGTCTCTGAGGGGAAGGTGGATGAGCGAAGGAGGATGTCGTTGAGGTTCAGGGTTCAAGGGGCTTATTCTGGAGGCCGAGGGATGCTCGTGGAACGAATGACAACCAGGGTTAGGGTCTACTCATATCTCGACTGCTTTTGTCCATGAAGTGCTGGGTAGTTAGGAGTAAAACGAATCTCAATTTATTACTTCCGGAGATGGAGGTTCAAAAAGGTTGTCCTCATACCGTGCCGTCCAGACAGGTGGCAACCTATATCACATGAGACTCGCTCCTTCCGGTGCCGAGCCGCACACTTACAGCATTCCCCTCTAATAATATTGAAAATGTATCAAACACCTCCTAGGTATCTACATTAACCAGAGAATTCAAAGAAGTCATATCCACCTGAGTCCACGTTCTTCTCTCCTCCGATTTGTATCGGCATTGGTCGTGGTCCAAGGAGGTCAGGATTCGGGAAATGCTCACACTAACGTATTCCAGGCAAACCCCTGCAGATATCCGACGGTCTGATTGGCCAGTCTGAGGCTGAATTCAGAAGTTATGATTGGCCCAGGCGAAGTGGCGTACGCGAGTTAGGATTGGCTGACGAGCTAGCGCCCGTCAGTACGTACTCTTGCCCGGGCCGGCAGGGACCCTAACCCTCACCCCACAGGGCTTTGCGCCGCAGGTACGCGCCGCACGCAGGGGGGGGTCCAGGGGGTCTCCCCCGGTAACCCGCTAGCCTAAATGAAAACAGGCTGTGCTTCTATGCCTGCTAGCGTTTGAGGAACGAATTTACTATGGTAAGCAGCCTAACGTATTCAAAAACAAATTAATAGACCAGGTATTCTTAAGCCTAGTTAACCCAGCTAACGATTCTTGCTTCGATCCGCCCCTACATTATCGATACGATGAAGCTGTTGATAACTCAAAAGGGTGAAATAGCTTTTATTCTAGTGCTTCTATTTGCCTACGTCCTACGAGTGGGACTCCGATCGGACTTGACGTGGTAATTCGGAGATGTCGATATCTGCTACGGACATAGGAGTTTGGAGAAACCCTTAGGGCCATAACACAAACTTTGTTCTAGGTATAAATCCGCCTTCTGCCTTTCTTTTTCTTCGTGTCTTCTGTTTGGCCGTGTCAGAGAGCGAGAACATCACTCTGCCTCATCAAATCACTCGGAATCCTCAGCCAACCTGCGCTTTTGCTACATATATAATCCATCATGCCTCGTGTATTCCTCGTTACCGGCACCTCGACCGGTTTCGGCTACGAACTGGTCAAGAAGATCCTCGCTGAGGGCGACATCGCCGTGGCCACCGCGCGGGACTCCTCCAAGCTGAAATTCGACAACACCTCGTCCAAGAACTTCCTGGCCGTGGACCTGGACGTCACCAAGCAGGACTCGATAGACGCGGCTTTTGACAAGGCGCTGTCCCAGTTCAAACGCGTCGATGTGGTTGTCAACAATGCCGGATACGGCCTCAGCGGACCATTCGAGACCCTGTCGGACAAGCAGCTGCGTACCCAGATGGAGGTGAATTTCTTCGGGTTGCTTGATGTGACTCGCAAGGCCCTGGAGGTCATGAGGGAGAAGAACAGCCCGCCCGGCGGGCTGATCCAGCAGGTGACGTCGATTGGCGGCCAGAGGGGCGTGCCGAGTTTTTCGATCTACTGTGCTAGCAAGTGGGCAGTCGAAGGCTTCACGGAGGCTGTTTCACACGAGGTACGTATCGCTTGTTGCAACTTGTATCGTGTTTGGGATTTGTACTCACAGCGAGATCCAGCTCAAACCGGAATGGAACATTCATGTTCAACTGGTCGAGCCAGGCGGCTTCCGGACCGACTGGTCTGGCCGCAGCATGGTCTTTGGCGAAGTTGAGAACAAGGCATACGACCACATCAACCCGAAGAAGAACGCCGAAGCCCGGCACGGCACGCAAGCCGGTGACCCTGTCAAGGGCGCCAGGGCGATGTACGAGCTAGCGACTATGGAGGATCCGCCTCTGCGTTGCGTTATCGGCAGTGATGCGTACCAAGCTATGCAGGGAAAGCTGGAGACGTACGGCCAGAGTATTAAAAAGTTCGAGAAGTTGAGCAACAGCACCGATGTGGACGAATAAGCCAGACTCCAGTAGATACTATGGCTCTAGGTAGAAGTGGTTGTCTATAAAACCAAGACACACCTCGGGGTCACTTTGATTACCATGTTCACATAACAAGAAAAGAACAAAGCTCACACCATGAACCTACGAAACTGCGCATCCATTATGGCCGGCCGAGCAGGACTCGGACGCTGTGACGGACCAACAGCAACCAAGGCTGCGCATCGCCACCCCAAACCGGTGGATGCACGTAGATAACACATACACAGTTGACTGAGGCGCCTCCTCGGAGAGCCAAGCATACTGCGTGGTCGCTGGCGCAGGTCTAAAGCAACCCGCAAGAACCTGTTCGATACCCAGACCAGTCAGCAGATGTGCCACGATATCCAGCAGCATGAGAGGAATGGTGTTCGACCTCGTTCAACGTAACCGGTCTGCGTATGTCCCCTACGTGGAGAGTTATCGAGGTGAGACCCGCGATACCCTGGCTCATGTACCCGCGCATTGATACGTGAGCTGTACACATGCTAACGCGATGGGCCAGGACTGCCCTAGGTGGAATTCCACGGCGTGCCTGCCAACTGCACCTTTCCCGCATCAAGGGAGTCTCTCCCTACGAGAATATGCGGGGGGAAATCCGCTACTACGACGGGGGTAGATAGAGGCAGGGCATAGGTAACGCGGGCGGGACCTAAGGTGACGAAGAGCAGGGTGGGGATGATGGCGACGGCTAGAAGGCACGTTCCCAGAAGATCCAGTCAACGAACGCCTAAAATATACCACTCTTTAATGTGCGTCCCAACTTCTCGGGGCGTTGTCCAAGACCATCCAATCATGGAGTAAGCAATAAGAGTCTTGTCGCATGCGTCGAGCCGCGTAGACGACTGATTATGGCGCACTATCCAGAAGGTCGACACCCATGAAGCCGATTGACATTAACTCAGCTTGGAGAAACCCCGACGCGGGAGTACAGGTCAGAACAAGGAAACTTTGGACATAATCATCCGATGGAAGATTGTCAGAAGCTGTTGGGAAATCGCCCAGTCATCCCGTTCATGCAGCATGGCTTGACATGTTTCGAGGACGCAAAGAATTTCCGGACGAGGAAACTTCCTCGGATCGGAACTAGATAGCCACTCCTTGTAAGAGGTGGCGTAGCAGCAGCTTCAACTTGCGTAGTCGCTAGAACGGCCTGAAGTGGTTGAATTTGAATATCAGGCTGACATGTGGGAAAAAGTTGTGTATATAAAGAAGATACCATCCTTATGAGAAGACAGTCAAATTTGGCGTGATTCTAACACAGTGAGAGGTCGTCACTGAGCAAAACACAACTTACCAGAACTGATGCCTATAGATCCGATCAGCTACTGGTCTTACCTTCTCGAGATTCACTCTATCCGTAAACACCTATCATGGACTCTAACGAACAACTCACCCTCACACCGCCCCAAATCAACGCCCTCTTCGATATCCTTACCCACTCCGAAACATTTGCCGAAGTCCGCGACCTACGCTACGAGGCTCTCGTCTCGCAGTTCGGCCCACCACTGACCCCTTTACACAGCAGCAGCTCACCCTTCCCTCTGCTGCAGCTGGTCATCAGCAAGTTCGTCGGGCAGGGTCTGTTCAGCGAGCGCGGATGGGCTGACTGGGTGTCCATGGTGGAGCGGCTCTGCGCCGCCAACCTGTCGGACTCGTACGACAAGGGCTTCTTGGGCCTGCGAAAGCACGCTGCCGCGGGGTTGTCGGCCGCGGTGGAGAGTGTTGCGCGGGGAGTACTTGCGGGTGCGCCGCGGGATCCGGAGGTGCAGCTGGCGCTGCTGAATAGCAGAAAGTATGATAGACAGAGCGCGGCGCAGCTCGAGCAGGCTTGGGATGACGCTGTGCAGGGGATGTTGTATGGGGATTTGTTGGATCAGGTGTTTGATGCTGTGAAGACATCACCGGATATCGACAGTATCCCACCTGTTGCGAGGGCGGCGTTGGACTATTTTGTAATCTGGTTAGTTGCTCCTGGTCCCTTCCACTTCCCATGCAGTTGGATTATGAGGAGCTGACAGTGACGAACGAAACAGCTCCTCGACTATGATGCACTATGCCACTGTCATGATCCCCGAGGGACAGAATCTCGTCAAGATGATGGAAGTCGTCCATACCCTCACGCCCTACTCCATCATCAAGCAGACAGTTCGCGTGGGCAACGTGCAGACAATGCTGAACGGTATCATCAAGATCATGCTGGCCAAAGTAGGCGAGAAGAGCCTGGTGCAGACAATGGCCTCCAGGGCGATCAAGCTGGACCTCCACGACCTGGAGAAGCGTGCCGCGAAGATCAAGAAGAAGAGCAAGGATGGTAAGGGCCTTGCGAAGGAGGTCCATATTGCCATCGACGATTTCGTCCTCCAGCCCCGCGCCATGCAGGAGGACATCCGGCACAGAAGCCAGAAGGAAGACAAATCCATCATCGCGAGCATTCTGGATACATACTACCCTACGCATCCGCCACAGGGGCTGCAAGACATTACCCACGACCAGCACATACTGGCGCTCGAGTATGTATCCGTGCAACTCTCGATCCGTGACCGACTGGAAGGCGCGCAGGCCATCTGCAAGGAGAAGCCCGACCTCCTTTCGCCCCTCATCACGGAACAAATTACCTTGATCGCCCCGATGTTGAAAGCTTTCCACGAAGGCAAGTTCGACATCAGCCAGATCATCACCCTCATGAAGGCGTACATGGAAGACCTCGTCAAGACGGCCAAGATCACAAAGGACCACGTTCCCGGCGTCGACGACTTCAATGCCATGTACCAGCGGCACGTGCCCGCGCTGTGGAAGCTCCTCCATGAGGGCGCAAAGAAGTGCCCGTCTTTACATACCGCGACGTACGGCTGGTGCCGCGACTCCCTGGACGTGTTCAAGTACAGCACCGAGACGCTCAATGGTGAGCTGCGCACGGGTAAGATGACAGGGTCGTTATTGAGCTTGTTCAATGAGTTGTCTGCGGAGAAAAGGGAGGCCGTGACTGCGGCGCTTGATGATCACGCTGCTTGCTTGGTTGGAATGCGCGCGAGCAGCCGTGAGACGTTGCAGGACGTGCTGGATCGGCGATGCGCGCCGGATCAGATCGGGCCGAGCCCTGTACTGCCTAGGTGGCATAGGCTGTTGAATAGTACGGTGTTGACGCCGACAGAGTTGTCAGGGACAACGAGGACGGGGCGGAGTGTGAATCAGGCGGCGGCGCAGCAGAAGGTGGTGGTCGTGCCGGACTCATCGGTGGTGGAAGAAGCCTTGAGTAGGCCGTTTAGGGAGCACATCATGGCAGAAAGCGGCTCACTGCGCATGAGCCATAGGGAGGGTAGTCTGCCACGGACAAGTACATTAGAGAGTAGCTTCAGCATGCAGAAGAAGGGCGCCGTCGTCCAGGCTTGAGGTGGACGCTGGGAGGAAGACGACTGTCGAGTGGGCGTTTTGATCTGGGCTGCGCGGTCAATGTTTCATAGTAGATGTAACAACGCTTGAGCACTAGGGAAATCGAGAATTTCGAAATCAGTAAGACGATTCGGTTTGAGAAGCGGACTCTCGCGTCGTAATGAAGCTGCTCTGTGGGCGAAAGACGTGAGCTCGAACACTGTGGAACGAGGCGAATGCGCACGGTCCCCTCCACCTGGCGATATCCGGACCGGGAGAATGCTAGAGATACACTGCTGTACGCCCCTAAACGCTCCTTCCACTACTATCCAGGTCTAGTGTCAGGCCGAAAATTTACTCCCCTGTCAGGTCGCTGTGGCCCGTGCATGGCAAGGTGCTAAGTCATTCTTCGCCGTCCTCCCCCCAAAAAGTACTAGTGGGTCGGATTTCACAGAACAAGGCTTAATGATCTTTTGTTTTTTTATAGAACCACCTGCATCCATAGTAGAATCTCATTCATTCCGTTGTCTCACTCACCTGCTGTCTGAAAACCCGACCTCCTTCTCAAGCAGCCCTGGAAGCCATAGCTTGAACAGGTAAGTATCCGTTCGGCTTCCATTTTCCGACCGATGCTTATCATCGCTTGCTATCTTGCGATGGAACTGATCCCAGAGACAAAATTTGACGATTTGCTGTCAGGATCTTCCGTCTGCTATCATTTCCTTCATACCCCGTTCCCTGCACAATCAACCTCTACCACCATCAACCGTGTTCTCATTTTCCACCATTCAAACTTCATAAAAACTTCATAAATGGCGTCTCACTCATTTCGCCAAAATTCGTGCCTAGGCTGATCCGGTCACTTACAGCTCTGCGCAAAAGATAGTAACCGTGATGGATGTGGAAATGGAAGACGCCCCCAAGGGCTGGGAATGCTTGCCCTTCGAGCTGCATCGCAAGATCCTGCAGATACTGGCCTACGACGAGCTCAAGTCCAAGTTGCTGGCCGAGTACGCCGTCGTCTGTAAGTCGTGGCAGGTCGAGATCGAAGAGATTAACTTCAAACGGTTGGCGGTCAAGCACGCGTGCCTGCCCGAGCTAGAGAGAATCGTTCAAGGGCCCCGCCGGGCATGGCTCAAGCACCTCTGGCTGGGAATCGAGCTGGACAAGTACCCGCATAAGCTACGTCTTACGCCCGAGAACGAAGAAGAGCAAGAAGCGAACAACTACAAGTTCACCATGGCGCTGTTCGATCTGTTCCAAGTGCTGGAGCAATGGGACACGCCCGAGTTCTGGACGGAACGGAACGGTCGGGGCCTCCACCTGGAGTTGAGCGCCTACTCACCCAGTGATAAGAAGACTCTTTTCGGCGAGGCTGGGCTGGATCTCGATGGTAATTCGAGATATTTCGACTCTCTACTAGATTTCTACCTGCTGGCACTCGACGATCCCCAGGGCATCCATGGCCTGCCGATGGTGAGCGTGGTGACCGGATTGCACATTCTCCGCCGTAACTACCGCAACGTCTCGGCCACGGCTCTCACTCCCCTATTACGGTCGTTGCCTCGCCTGGAGGAGGTACGGCTTGAGCCCTGGCAGCAACCCGATGAAGCGGCCCAAGAAGATATGGATAGTGGTAGGTGCATTCCTATGAGATTCGCGAGACTGTTTCCTGGCTAATGCCATCTCCATGCAGAACTGGCCAGCCAGATCCCACTCTGGCCGACCCATCTCAAACGCGTGAGTCTATTCGAGCACTTCGGCGCCTTCGACGTGCTAGACTTGTCCGAGGCCAACTTTGTCCGGCGCAACCGGTACCGGTTCCTCGCCCAGTGCCTCCGGCGCATCAGCACGAACCTGGAGGAGCTCAGTGTGTCCTTCATGGCCGATGCAGAGCACTTTTTCGAGCCGTTCGTCAAGCTCAAACCCCGCCAGCAGCCCAGCCCCAACCTCCCGCACTGGCCGCGACTCCGCTGGCTCACCCTGACCTCTGGTGTCATCTCGGAGTACGCGTTCTCGGACGAGATCAACGGGCTCCTCTGCGCGGCCGGGCACGCGGCGAAGAACATGCCGCAGCTGCAATCGATGGAGCTGTACAACGCGACGCAGTGGTATGCGGGCGTGTTCCGCTACCTGGTGGTCAACAACACGGGCATCGTCAGCTGGACCAGCACGTGGGAGTTTAGACTGCAGCGGGAGGTCAAGACGGTGTGGCGGCAGGTGGCGCTGCAGCACACGCGGCAGCAGCCGTACGTGTTCGACGAGGTCAAGATGGCGGATTACAAGGGCGGGCCGGAGGGGTTCATCCATGCGAACCTGGCAACGCGGGAGATGGTGCTGCACCCGGTCAGTTCGAAGGATATGATGGAAGGGCGGTCGTACCCGCAGCCGGTATTAAGGCTGCGCAGCACGGCACCCGCGGAGGCGCAAGAGTGGCCTGCTGCTTAGATACGAGGTATCCGAACCAGGACGAGATGGGCCGCGGGATGAGCACCTCGTCCAACATACTATCAAAGCTGGAAATGTAGTAGTAGATAGCGCCTATCCGAACCAAAGACAGGTCGGGTGGCTGAAAGAGCCATGCATCCAAAAGTCTGATGTAGTTAGGTACTCTGCCGCTTGCCAGAGCCTTGCTCGTCACACTCGAAATACTGGGCCGATACTGCACCGATGCACGGTGCTTCTAAAGATAGTCCGGGAGCATCCACGTTGAATTGTTATTGGCATGAATTTCGGAAGAATGCACAGACCACTCGTGAACACTCGTCGCCCCTGAAATACTTGGACAAGCTCGGGATGCGACGCAGGAAAAGGCATGGCAAATTAGGATTTGGTGGAAAGCTTGACGAGGCGCTTGAACACGAGTGGAAGGGGGGTGGGATGGGGGTTGCTGTCTCCGAGCGAGGCTATCATGAGACCGAGGCCGCCGGTCGCCCCAAGCATGAAGAGTTGAGATGAAATGAACGAACGAACGAACGAACGGTACCTTGCGGACGGTACGGAGGGTACGTACGGAGGCAAGAGCCTGGAGAGTACGGACGGGAAGTTCGGAAAACGGGATCCCGGTTCCCCACAATAAAGCCCCTATCGGACAAGAGAGAAGCGTCGCAATGTGGTAGACGAGCCCCGCTTGCAGGAGGCGCGCGTGTTGTGTGATGAAGGATTCGCCTGCATATTGCGGTCAACTCTCCTTTTCCTTCTAGAAACAAAACATCGTGAAGCTGAGGCCACTGTGAATCGAGACAATCCCCAGGCAATCGAGGTGGATTGGGCCCATTGCGACCCCACGCTCTTTCTCCTTCTCGCGGGCCGCCTTCCTCGGTGCACTTGGACCTTTTTTTCTTCCTCTTCGTCTCCTCCTTTTCTTTGTTCATTGTTTGTTGCTGCAGCAGGCTGAAGTTTGGATCCGGTCTCGCGGAGCCAGTCCTACCTACCTAGCTAGGTACCTAGCCAAAGCAGAGCAGAGCATAGCGAAAGCGGTCAAGCACCTTCCAACGCACCCAACGCATCCGGCCAGCCAGCCAGCTCACCTCGCTTCACTTCACTTTACCTGCTGCACCTCGTCCGGCGAAGCCTTTATTACCTCTTTTATGACCCGTTCCACACAGCCCTCCCTCTGTGTGCCTCATTTAATGCAACCTGGGAACCTTGATTTTCTTTTGCCCAGCCTGCCCAACTTTTCCGATTGACCGTGTTTTTTTGTCTGGCTCCCCCTCCCGACACCTCCGCCCCTCCAGCGACAATCCTCAACCTTAAACTCGGCCACTGATGCAGCCCTGCCGCGGGGAATTCGTGCAGTCCAGGCCATTGTTGTCAGCGTAGCCGATCTGGATGGATCTTGTGGGGTCCGCTCGCCAGTGACTGATTGGACCACGCACGGCCAAAACAATATCGGCACTACCGACCGCCAGCCGCCTTACCGCTTTCAAGCACCAGCAGGCCACCACCGTGGAGCACGACGAGCACGACGAGCACGACGAGCAGCGCAACCACCGCTCGAGCCGACTCTAGACGAGAGCAAGGCCACATACCGACCGACCCTTTCACCCCTGGATCTCCCTCGGAGCCTCGACTTTCCACCTCCCACTGCGTCCATTGGCAATCTCTGCCGAGCGACCGCCTTCTGCTGGTGGGTTGAAACACCGCGCAAATCAGCTGTCGTTTCAATTGTCTCACCGGGCCACGAGGAATCGATCCCGACGATCACGGACGGCTCCTTGCACTCCCACCTCCCCCGGTCTACCCAGAGATAAAGATCAAACATGGCCGCTATGTCCACCGCCACCATCACTCCTCCCAGCAGTTCCCACGGCGACACTAACGGCTTTCAATGGGACTTTGCCTCCACCCCAGCTAAGCCCGAGGTGAGTTGAGTTCTGCCCCCCCTAACCCCAAGAGCGTTGATCGGTAAACTTTCGGCCTCGACACATTGTGACGGGGAGGGGCTGACGCTGTTGTTTCAACTGTAGAATTACCACCGACCATACGACAACAAGTACTCGCTCAAGCACGACGCCGCCTCCAACGGCACGTATAGAGCACCTCTCAGCGCGCAGAATGGAAATGTCGTCGCTTCGGCTCACTCGTCAGCCAAGGCAGCATCGGTGAACGCACCAGGCGGTGACACACTCTCGCGACAAGACAGCAACGACGACGACACCCCCGACACCATGGCCGACGACTCGCTGGACAACGACGACGACCGCCACGGGAGAACGGGTGGGCGTGCGCACAAGAGAGGCAAGGATGAGGACTTGTCTGACGAGGAATCGAAATGGATCCACAGGGACAAGCTCGCTAAGATCGAGAGCGAGGAGCTGCAGGCGGCGGGCATCATCTTGCCGGCTCCACGATCCCGGAGTAGACCTCGTAGGGACAGGAGCCAGAGCAGCAACACGAGACTTGCTGCTGACAGCACAAGAAAGAGGAAGGACTCGCCACACACGTTGGAGCCCAAGACACCGGACACGAATGCCGCTCTGAACGGGTGGAACAACGAAGCCGACGGTGATCTACCTTCCCGTCCAACCACCGGCTCACGGATACCTGTGCCCAAGAAGAGCCCGGCACTGCCCCGCACGAGGGAGAACAGCCCTGAGGAGCTGGACAAGAGGCTCGACGCGCCTAAGGCCCGCTCAAGATCGAATAGTACCACCTTGAAGAGCCTGGAACCCTCACCAACCTTCAAAGCTCAGCCCATGAAGAGGGCCGGCACGGACGCATCCCCCAAGAAGACGACCCCACCATCAGGCGCGCGGAAGACCTCAGCCCCAGCTAAGGGAATTCCGCCTGAGGCACGCGGCAAGCCAAAACCCAAGAACAAGTCTACCACGAATGGCAGCGGCAGCACCAGCGGCACTCGACCGTCCACTAGGTCCGGCGAGCGTGAATTGTCTACGGGATCGTTGAGCTCGAAGCAGATGGAGGGCGACCCACCATGGATGATCAACGCATACAAACCCGACCCGCGACTTCCACCGGACCAGCAATTACTGCCCACGGTGGCGAGGCGACTGGCGCAGGAGAAGTGGGAGCAAGAGGGCAAGTTCGGAAACATCTACGACAAGGAATTCCGGCCACTCACAGACGACGGTTTCCTCCAACCTCCGACGGCGACGCCGACGGCGACGGCGATGGCGACGTCCTCGGACGACAATATTGTGAACCAAGAGGTCGAGGCCAAGCCGGACGAGTGGCCGCTCAAGTCACCCGAGCCGAAGAGCCCCGCGTCACTGGGGAGATCGAGCACGTACTCGACCATGCCCAAGATCCAGGACAAGCCGCCTTCACATCAGAGCCCGTTGCCCAGCCCGAGACCGCCGCAGCACTCGATGCCGGTACAGCCACAGCCGACACAGATCACCAGGGTGCCGGATGTGGAGAAGGACGAGGATGTCCGGGGGTCGAAGAAGAAGGAGGGCTGTGGGTGCTGTGTCGTGATGTGATCGGGCGCACTACTCAGGAACCGCCGCATTGTACCCCGGCTGCGAGGCTCTCTCTCGTTTACCAAGCCACCCTCTTGGACCATAGTATCGTACCCTATCCTCACCGACCGCGAATCAGATGCCGACCTCAAGCCCACGAAGATAAATCGATACAACCGACATAAATCGATTTCCTCAGTCTAGAGCGCATCAGGCTGCTCAACTACTGACGACACGACGACGAATTTCCTTTAATCGTTCAACCGCAACAGCTCACTACATCCGACGTCAAACTGGACGCTTTTCCCTTTGTAATCGTCTATAATCTCACCAATTCACCACTGGAGTGACCAGTCTCGTTAAGCCGACTCACTGCTAGACGGGGCTCGTCCGGTCCTACTTTCGACCGATTTCTTTGGCTGCGCAGGAGTTGAGGGTTTTCGAGAATGGATCGCGTTGTTTGGTTTCCCGTGCATCTTACAGGACACATTGATTTTCTTACACACACTATACTTTTACATACGTCTCACTGGCGACTATATTTTCTCTAGCCCGTGAGTGAGGAGACATTCCAGGCCCGGATCACCTCACCACGAGTCGACCGGCGCCCTCACACGAAGCTATCAGGCATTCTTGAGCAAGGGAACAGGAGGCAAGGAGGATGATCCGGCGAGCCGGACGTGATCAGGAGGCGAGAGTTAAGAAGGAAGCTCTGATACCCTTTGGTTTTTTGGTTGCTGCTGAACCGCAATGCTTGTTGGAGACAGACAGACAGAATGGAAAATACCACATATTTGAGAATAACCATGAAAGGAGAGTGAGTAGTGGATGAAAGAGGGGGCGGGGGGGGGGAGCGGACTCGACTGCGCGTGGACGGATGTGGGATATGCAAATACGAGTTCTAGACGAAGAAGAGATAATGTCTTCTTCCAACACCTTTTGTGCCTCATTTGTTTTGGATGACGATGATTTAAGGTGGCCGAGCATGGCGATATAT
>MUZH01004230.1:0-65309 GCA_003012965.1 Juglanconis oblonga | reverse complement strand
GTATAGTATGTCGGCAGGTGCGGCACCCTAGCGTAGTCCTAGTTATGCAAACCGACGAAAAATCGAAAAAATGCCCGTTGCGCAAAAAGCGCTCTGAACCGCTGTAGTAGATGGTAAAATCACTAGTGCCTGCCTGTCCTTGGAATTTGGGAGTGGGTTTTTTCGAACCTCGGCATGGCTGGGAGGGGACGGCAGAATGGATCCCGCAGCCTCGTCTTAGGTAGTCAGTATCCCCATGCTCCTCCGGCCCGGTAAGGCCAGTCTTACGTGGCCTTACGGCGGCTAAGCCACTTTTAGACTCGTCTCTTTTTTTCTCTTTTTTTTTTGGCAAGGAAATTCCTCCTTCCTATATATATATACATATATATATACATATATATATACATATATATACACCTTCCCACCAGCCGTCAACCATCAATAAGCAAGGCAAGGGTCTGCAGCAGAACTTTGGTCGGCCGCCACCTTTCGACTTGCGCCCCAGGCACGCCAGATCCGACCCGTCACACTCCTCGCTCTAAGACACGCTGAAACCAGGTCTGCTCCGCCCAGAAAGAATTGAGAAGTATGCAATTACAACACGGTATGCCGATGGCGGATGCACATATCCGGAGGAGCCCCAGAGGCGGGATGCGATGCCATGTGATTTTTTTTGGGTTTTTGGACAGCTGCGCCAGTGTATGCGAATCGCAATGCATAATAAGCTCGACGACCCCCACTGGCTCCAATCTTCTTCTGCTTGATTTCCTATGCGGCCGTTTCACTTCCGGCTTCCACATTCTCCCATCTCCGCTCGCTCATCAGAAACAATTACGCTTTCAAAACTTCATGCCGGCCGCCAGAACCCAATACCCGCACTGTTCGAGTCGGTGCAAGCGATCCCCTTGCCGTCCAACCCCGAGGGACAAACGCATTCGGGCCATCGAAGCTGGACAGTCCACTACGACCTCCTAACCTTGTTCCAGATCCTCTTCATGACGCCCCGATCGCCCACGGTGCTGTCGGGGTTCCAGTGGTCCAAGCCCACGAGCATGTTCTCGGCGCTGTGGTTGTTGGGTTGCCCCTCACTCCAGCACGCGGTCGTCGTCTGGCCGCTCGTCGCGGCGGGTTCACTCCGCGGCGGAACGGCCGGTAACTTGCGTCCGGCGTTCATGTACGCAGCATGTGGTTGCCATCCGTAGATCAGCTCCTCGTTCGCGCGCAGGTCCGGTCTCGTCAGGGTCATCCGGAGGGTCATCTCTCGGGAGGACATAGAGTTATAGGTGGAGGAGTCGCTGGTCATTGGCTTGTGGGACACCTTGGTCCTCCGGGCACCACTGAAATGGTGGTGCAGCGGGTCGGTGGGGCTCCTCGTGGGTCGGTGGTGACCAGGCGGCGGCGTCAGACCACCGCCCAGCTGTGGGGTCTTGGGCGAATCTGGGTCTGACAAGCTGCTAGCATCGTCGTGAACGCTCTCGTCATCCTCGTCACCATCGAAGTCCAGGAAGGACCGCATGTTGTCCGAGCCGTTTGACAGGCGGAGGCGTGAGTGACGCTTCACGTCAGAGGTCGCTGGCCTCTGTGCCACCGAGTCTAGGGCTGGGAATCCGTACTGGACAGCCTCGTCGAATTTCGAGGGAGAGGCGAGATATGCCCGTAGTTTGTGCCGAGCCTCGGGGCTCTGGTAATGGGCAGCCGGAGAGTCCATGGAAGGTGTTGATTCGGTGGGGACATGCCTGGAGGGGTTGATGACGGAAAGGGTACGGGAGAGTCGTCGTTGGGAGGAGAGGTTGGGCGGGGGTCTTTCCAAGGTCGGGCTTGGTGCCGGGGAATCTTGGCTCTGTGGTCGACTTGGGTTGGTCGAGGACCGGCCAAAGGGTAGTTTGGAGATGGACAGACGGCGTCGGAAAGATGGGCGCCTGTTCTTGCCTGTCTGTGGGACTTCTTCGCGGAGGTTTGCGTGGTATTCATCCAAGGCGAGCCCCAGGTCCAAGTCGTCCTCTTCATCCAACCAGCGGAAGCTGTCGTACAAGCTCTGCCTCATGTCATCCTTGTCGTTGGTGCCAAGGCGATCCATCGCGCTGGCCATCGAGTCCAGACTGCCTCGCCTGCTTGACAGGGTGGGTGTCCAGTGTTCGATATCGGGGGTGGGGGAGAGACTCCTGATGTGGACACAGCCGCCCTTGGTAAAGGCCTCGTTGGCTGCGTCCAGAATGACACTTGCGCGCAGGTGTTTGATCAGGTTGACTTGCTCCTCTCGTGTCAGTTTCGCCTTGTTGACCTTCTCGCCGTCGTTCAGAAGCCAAGAGGAATCAGACTCGGCGTTTACGTGCGCCTCTCGCAGGGTCCGGTCGTCGGGCCCGGCTGACAGCGTGTCGGGGGAGCTGTGGGTGGGACGGTGTTTGCGGTGTTCGGGGGTCTGCAACTTCAGGTCGTAGTGCTTGTAGATGCGGTCGACCTCGTTGGATTCGTGGGAGAATTGAAGACGTTCGAAGGCTGAGAAGTACTGTGGAGGAGAAGAGGGGGTGGTCGAGTTAGTAGTGCGCGGTAAGCCGATGGGAACGGACAAGTGAAGAGTGAGGCGGGAAGACGGGACTTTTAATCAGAAGCGCATAGACGACGAGACGGGGACATGGAAGGGGCATGGAAGGGGCATGGAAGGAGACAAGATCAAACAAAACGTGTGCTGGGTTTGTCTGGTGGCGTGCAGGAACGGGTCGCAACCAGTGTGCCTTCAGGGTGTGGAGACATGCATGGCGCCAGGCATGGCAGCAGGCATGGCAGCAGGCATGGCGTATGGCAGCAGACATGGGACTCCCTAGGAGGGATCGACGGGTTGACAACAGGCGCCAAAACGCTTGTCATTGGCAGCTGCAGATCCAACGGTAGTGCTGGTCCCGAGCGAGTCTTGGGGAGTTTGGGGAGTCTGGGGGGTCTGGGGGGTCTGGCGAGTCTGGCGAGTCGAGGACAGCCCCACCCATTCCAGGCCGTCCGTCGACTGCCATTAGGTGTGCTATAGAGTACGGTACCACGCCGTGCCTAGGTAGCCAGCCTAGGTAGGTAGCCAGCCTAGGTAGCCAGCCTAGTAGGTAGGTGGCCAACCTGGCACCTGCAGATATCACTGCACCACTTGGGCGGTTGCGTGCTGTGCTAACCACTCGGCAAGCACCACTGTGAAAAGAGATGGGGATGTGATGTGGATGTGATGTGGGGGACGGCGCATGCAGATAGATATCTGGACATCGCTCCGGCCTCCACATGTGGGAACGGCACGTACGGTGGTGGACATACCCGACTGGGGCAGACGGCTTTGGGGGAACCCTCTCCAGTGGCTTACTGCTACTACCACAGTACTGGACTGCTACTGCTACTGCTACTGCTACTGCAACTGCTGCTGCTGCTGCTGCTGCTGCTGCTGCTGCTACTGCTGCTACGGCTACGGCTACTGGCTGGAGCTTGGCAGGTAACACCACAGCAATAGACTTTGTTTGATCCTCTTGGGTCGGCAGGTCTTCAACAACACGGATGAAAGGAAACGAACGAGGGGAGCGAGGGGAACAAAGCTGCTGGTTTCCAAACGATGCGAGGGCAAGAAGGAGGAGGGGGGGTGTTGAGAACCGACCAAAAATGCACCCTTCCGTTCCGTCCAAAACGGGGATCAACCTCGCTCCCCTGGAGATTGGGGGAGGGATTGACTCGACGCATCCACATAGGACGACGGACGTTTTGTCACGGGCCTGTGCTCATCACAATTCTGTTGCTTGGGACGCCGCCGCCGCCGCCGTCGCATCCATTTCCCAAATCACTGGAAAGGGAAAGCGATAGACAAGCGATGGACGGGGTTTGATATGGCGAGACCCACAGCATCCACGGCACGCGAAGCGCGAAGCGGAGTTGTCCCAGCCAGCCAGAATCGATGGCGCCGTGAGTTATTTGAACACCATCGTCCATCATCTTCCCGCCTCGGCCTAGCCCGCAACTCCCAGAGGATCCTAACCAAGCGGTCCCTAACCAAGCGATCCCGGACCGCTGGTTCCCCTCCAACGGCTCACTAGACCGTTACCAGCTTTATTAGCCCCAAGAGGCTCAAACGCCGGCTGGACCGCGGACCGCCATCTCTCCCCAATCCCGAGACTCCAGCCCGTGTTCGCTGAGACTGGCAAGCCCTGCCAACATGCCTAGCTGTGGCCTGCGTCCTGTCACCTCTTTCTGATAGCAACCATCCGCCACTTGACGGACCGGGCAAAGCGCTGCCTGTTGTTCGACGCCCCTGGTTTTTTGGTGTGTTTTTTTTTTGGTTTTTTGGTTCTTCTTTCTTCCCTGGTTGCTCGCGCAAGAGACCGCCGACTGGCGGGTCTTCATCCTGCTTCCGAGCATGCTGGGAGGATGCCATTGGGCCACTGGAGCCGACAACGACAAATGCGCACACGGCATGAACAAGCGGGCCGGCTGAAATCTCCTCGATTGGATGCATGTTTCTCGAAATCGTGAACGGCTCTGCAAGCCGATAAGAGGCATAATGTCAAGTGCAAGGTATCTAGACCAATGACGCCCGGGAAACTGGCTAAAGTCGCGCCGCCGTGCTAGAAAGAGTAGAGCGTGGAGTTGACAGGTCGGATTTCTCTCGGAAGAACAGCTGAGACTTCAGCCCTCCTCCAAGACTCCATCCAGTCAGAACAGACAAAATCTCAGGCAAGCGTACCTTTCTCTGGATCGCCAAGGGAAGAGACTCGTACTCTTCCCTTGTGATGACCGGTTGTGGTCCTCGGCTTTCCAACACCTCGTCGTTCGAGTCTTTCAGATGCCTCCCGCTCTGGCCGTTGGGCGTGTCTGAGTCGGATGTGGCTGGCGGTGTCATCTTCCCTAGGTGATTACTCACACTGTCCACATAGGCCGCGTCGTCGCTCTCCCTTCTCTCGATCGTGAACCAGTCCGCATCCAGATTCCTCCCACGTTCGATGCACGGTAGCTGTTGGTCCCTCCGGTTCCAGAACGGGAGCGGGCTCGCCGACCTCGCGTTGCTGGTCCTGGGTGCCGATCGCGGTCTCCATTGCGCGCTGTCCATGGCGTCGGCGCCGGGAGAGCTCGCGTAGCCCGGGCTTAACCTGCTGTCGAAGGGCTCTGGGAGCCTCGGCCCCATCTTCGGTGCGAACGGGTCGAGTCGAAGGCTCGCCTGGGGGTTGGGGTTGTTGTGGTGGTGGTGGTGGCGTGGCGTGGTCGGAGACGCCCCGGCGGACTCGGGCGTCGGATCAAAGAAGGTCTTCTCGTAGGCTGGCGGCGGACTCAGGGGAAGAGAGACGGTGCAGACGGTAGAGTTGATGGTCGTGCTGGAAGCGGGCGAGTGGGTGCCGACTCGGACTTCTCCCCACTGTTCGACGTCGGAGGCGTGATAGGAGGAGGAGGACGACGAGGAGGAGGAGGAGGAGGTGGTGGTGGTTGTTTTGGTGGTGGTGGTTCTGTTGTGCAGAGCTTCCAGGAGGAAGGGGTCGAGGGTTTCCAATTGTGTCGCGTGCTCCAGACGTAGGTCGGCGAGATCCAGGAACGAGTCAAGGCGAGTCAACCCCTCTTGAAAGAGCACACTGGTGGTATTACTAGTAGAGGGACGAGAAAACGGCGGCGGGTCTGGGCCTATTGGTTGTAGATCTGGATCTCGCGACGGGTTTGATTCACCGCCAGAGACGATCTCATCACGGCCCAGGAGCTCCACGATGTCGGGAAATACCAGGGCGTCGCCATTGGTAGCCGTAAGTGAGGTGGTGGTACCTGAGAAGACCCCCGTCTGCGGGCGCACGCCTCCTTCTCGTTCGGTGGCGCGTCCCCTGAGGGAGACACGCTGATGAGCGGACAGGCTGTACGAGTACATCTCGCTGAAACCGGGGTTGGCGTAGCAGGGGTGGATGCGCCTAGCTTTGCGAGGCTTGGGCTTCTCCGATGATGAGGTCGCATCCACCGGGCGGCCAGTGGATCTCTGGCTGTGGATCGCTGTGTGTGGGGGGACCCACAGCTTCGTTCGTCCACTGCTGAGGTTGGGGCTCTCACAAGCGAGGCTGATTGCTTGCCTTCGGTTGGCGGGAATCGTGCGAGGGCGTGCGAGGGCGTGCGAGGGCGTGCCGGAAGAGGAAAGGGGCTGGGGTTGGAGGGCAGCGCGGGCTGTCTTTCGAGCCTTCGATGATGGATGGCCCACCGTTCCTTGGTTTGATCCTTCGTCTGGTCGCTGGTCGTTGGTCGGGGTGCGTGGTGCCAGCCAACAAAACGTGTTTCGAGCGACTCGACCGGAATATAAAACGAGCAGAGTCATATAAAACAAGCAGAGTCGACCCTCTCAAGAGTCATTCCATGCAGCCTGCTTACTTCGGAAGGGTCGCAGGTTGTCGCCCTTCGTGTCAAGAAGGCAATCTAACTGGAGCACTCAGATCCAGAACGAAAGGTTGATGATCACTCCCGGCCGTTCGTCGAAGCTTGTTCATGGCTAGGTTCCCTGTCGATGTCTCGTCTTCGCACGCCTTGTACAGGAGCTACCATGGCCACATAGGAAGAAGTACGGTACTCTGCGGCACACCTGAGGTGGAAGCTTGTTCGACCGGGACGAGACAGAGCTTCGGAGATTGCAGCGCCATTGTGCCAAAGTCTCATCCAAAGCGGCAAGCCTCTCGTCGTCTTGTGAGACTTCTGACTACTGTCTGCCCAGGAATTGTGGGTTCGTCCCGTCGTGATGATCCCGAGACCATCACGACAAGAAGCCCTGCCTGCCCGGCCCGTACCACACACACCGCACACACCGCACACACCACACACGCCATACACACCATACACACCACGTAGAGGCGACGGGCCTGTCAGAACCTCCAGACCCTCCAGAACCTCCAGAACCTCCAGGACCTCGGGAAGATCGTGCGTTTCACAAGTGTGCTCTGTGTGCCACTGGGTGTAACAGGAGAGGCATGCTGGCACGAGGCAGAGGGACCACCGGAGAAGACTACCGGAAGCAGTCCCACGCACCGGTGCACGGCTCTGTTCAGCAGTTGTTGTTGTTCTTTTTCTCGTTCAGTGTTGGCAGCCAAGCAACCTGCCTCTTTTGGGTCCAACATATCCAAACTGGAGGATCGTCGCAGTTTGGGGGCCCCGGCAATTGCATGCAGCAGCGTAGCAATATCTGAACCGCCCCCAGGCCCCAAGACCAGGGGACATGTTATGCCGCGAATCAATGCAACCTCGCTGGTGCTGTACCTGCGCACCGATGTTGCCTTGTTACGACCTGATCCGGACGCACAAAATTGGGCACGGAAATTGACGGACAAAGTCCCCGTGCCGAACAACCTGACAACCTGACAACCAGACAACCAGACAACCAGACAACCGGACAACCAGACAACCAGACAACCAGTTTCTGCTGAAGATCGGAAATGTCCAGAAGAATACGAGCTGCCCAAAAAAGCAATAAGTGAAACCGACGCTGCGGATTCCGCCCGCCATGATCAGTGTAGTTCCCGCCGGCAACCACACCCTTAGTACTTGGGTAGCCTGAGTATTTGGGTAGTAGTACTTGGGCAGTAGTACGTGACTTGGGAGGAGCAGGTGGTGCAGAAAAACAAAAGGTCACCACGCCTGTTGTCCCCACAAGCATCTCACGATCTGACGGAGCCGCATTTTGCCATTTTGCCAGCGCTCAAGCCCTCGAAGCCGAGCTGCAGGCCATGGGTGGATGCCATTCGGGATTCGCCGCAGGCTCAGACTAGGATCCATATCTGCTGTGACAGCTAGAATTGGGACCCGGATGACTGTGGAGAAGAAAGGGTCCGCAGGATGGAAGAGAGAGAGAGAGAGAGAGAGAGGAGGGCGATTCGCTGCACGGAAGCGTCGCATTGCAGTTGAGTGTGCACGCACTATTGGGGGCCCCGGGGGGGGGGGTAACGCGTCGTGATGGTCCGAGGTGGCAGCTACCATGCTGTGGCAACAACCATCATTCGCTGGCTACGCGGACAACCCGTGGTCGGAGCAAGGTGCGAAGTCCCCGGGACCAGCGGCATCAGAGAGCGGGGAGTTGTCGCCAAAACTTGCTGCCATCACGATGTTTTTCAAGCGGGAGAGAGAAACTGCATGCAGCCTGGAAAAGCAGGCCATCCCGAACGGGATGATCTGCAGACCGGTAAGGACATGGATGTGGGGGGGGGAGGGTGTCGACCACAATGGGAAGCAGAAAAGGGAAAAGAAGGGCCGATGCGAATGGGTAGGGCACGCCCACAAAAGAAGCTCGCTGTCGTACCTGAAGGCATAAACTCCGTATGAAGGCTTGAGAGATTGGAGAGCAAAAAAAAAACCAAAAAAAACCGACCTTCTTAAAGGGTCCACCGGGACATTCATCCGTGCCTGGGCTCGTTCGTTGGTGAGCAGTGAGTGCGTCGTGACCAGCCCTGCACGAGTTCGTCAAGACCATCACAGAGGCGAGAAGCAATAGGAATAGGAATAAGGACACAATGCACACACCCTCAGGCATTTCCGGGGAATGGGTCCACCCGCATCACTACCTCACGGAGACTTTCCGCCAGAGAGAGCAGGTCTTCACTTGCGGACAGTAGTAATGGACTCCAGCAAGACTCCAGCAACTCTCCAGCAACTCTCCAGCAACTCTCCAAACCTTAGCTTGGGCCGTACCAAGTCTAAGGGTCCGAGCACATATGCATAGCGTCGTCATCGTGATATCCCAGACAGAATCCTCCTTGAGGGCTTCTCCCTGATCTTCACAACCTTATCTCTTGGTTTGAAAGACATCTCTCGGCCTCTCCGGAGATTCTCAGAAGATCCAGTGGCTCGGTTGTGCGTGATCACCGATGGAAACCCAAGCCCGCCTCGTTGACCTTGGCGCAAGGCATCTATCTATCTATAGATATCTATAGATATCTATAGATATCTATCCAGTTGTGCATGGTGAAGGATAGATACCCCAAGTTGAATCTACCTAGTACTCATCACGTCTCGTGCCAAACCGTCCCCCGCCGCCGGATAAACAAATCCAGCCGCACAAATCACCCGCCACTGACCCTGTATAGAAGGAAAAAGAAAAAGAAAAAGAAAACACGAAATCGCACATGCAGATCAAAAGATTGCTTTATTCCCGCTCAACGCTGCTGGACCCATAATCCTTAACCCAGGGTGCCGGATCGTACCAGCGGCGGTGGGGTTGTGACGCACGACCGAGATTTGGCTCATATACCTGCAGATAAAACCTCATTTATACGACAGCTCGGTACCACAGCTCAGCCTGCGAAGGAATTGTTTTCGGGAGATTGGGGGTTTTTTTCTTTGGCCTTTGCATGTTGTTTACTGTTTCCATAGAAAAAAAAGCCTGCTGCTGCTGCTGCTGCTGTTGTGTCCGCTCACACATTGGGTCTCTCGGCAGGGGTGAAGGCTGGAGAGTCTGACCAATCATCTTACACCGTTCTACCGCTTGTCGAGAATATCTCGACGGAATATTATGTCAACTTGTCATTGAGCCTGAGAACTATCATGGCTGCATCCTGCGCAGCACGGCAAATCCGCTTGGCGGTACCACTGAAACCACAAACCTCATCCGAGAAGACATAGAAAAGAAAAGAAACGAAAAGAATTATAGCGTGCGGAACTCCTTCTCATCTTCTAAGGTTGCCGCTTTGTACTCCTCAAGCCTTTGCCCCCCCCCCACACTAACGACTCTCACTCTGCTCAGCACCAACCTCGGCATCGCCACCACCGGCAGCATGATTCCCAACGGGATCATGATACTCAAAGACCTTCGGCTTTGGCTGCTTGCTCCCACTTCCACCAGCAGCGGCGGCGGTCGTGACTGCAGGCGCCACAAACCGCGAGATGCCCGTCTTGCGATCGTACGACTCGTAAGAGCATCCGAGCCTCTTGCCGCCGCCGCCGGGCAGGTCAACCACGAATTGCGGCATCATGAAGCCAGCGATGGAACCGCGGATCTGGGCCTCGATGTCGAGCATGGTCTGGAGGGGAGTCCTCATGTGCTCGTTCATCTTGACCATGTCGCACAGGTAGACGTAGTACTGGATTCACAAACGGTCAGTCTCTGGTGCGCGGGAGCGAGGTAGATTGCGGCACGTACTGGGGAGATGTTGTTGTCCGCCAGGGTCCTGATCAACCTCGACATGATGCCGACATCGTCATTCACACCTCGCAGCAGCACAGTCTGGTTCCGCACAGTGACGCCAGCCTCCAGCAATTTCTGGGACGCCTCCTCGGTGACCCACGAGATCTCGTCCGGGTGGTTAAAATGGGTGTGCAGAGCGACCGATTTCCCCGCCAGTCTTGCCTTGGCCGCGACGCTGGCCAGCGCAGTAGCCCATCCATCGCTCGGGTCAAGGATGCGCATGGGCGCAACGGCCAGCCCTTTGGACGCGAACCGGAAGCGGCGGATATGCGGGATGCTGATGAGCCGCTCGCCTATCATCTGGAGTTGCCAGGGCTCCAGGTAGTACGAGTCACCGCCTGAGATGACGATGTCCTGTAGTTGAGGGGTGGCTTCGATGTAGGCGAATACTTCGTTCCAACGCCGCCGGATCGGCTTGAAGGACGTCTTGACTACCGAGTCGGTGTTGGCACCGATGGCGTAGGAGCGAGTGCAGAAGGTGCAGTAGGTCGGACAGACCGAGGTCACTAGAGTTTGGTCAGTCCACACTGATCAGTGTGGCCGGCTGCATGAATGTCCCCCACGCAAGAGCGCGTGATGTGACTCACCAAGGAACAGTGCTTTGTCTGGGTATCTGTGAACCAGTCCTGACACTGGCGAGTCGGCCGTCTCGTGCAAGGAGTCCAGCGTCAGCCTAGGGTGGTCTGGAAGCATGATGGATTTCAATGGGATAAATTGGCGGAAGATGGGATCGTTCCGGGGATCGTTCCAGTTGATACGGCTGAGGACATACGGCCTGTTTCATCATGTTACTTCCTCTGCACGGATGGAAAAGAGGGGGGGAAGGAGGGGAGGGGGGAGGAGGAGGGGAGGGAGGAGGGGGGAGGGGGGGAGAGGGGGAGAAGGGAAGGGGGAGGGGGGAGAAGGGGGAGGGGGGGGGAGGGGGGGAGGGAGGAAGAGAAGGGAAATAGAAGGTCTGCTATTGCTGGCTCGTGCTCTCGTGCTCGTGCTCCTCCACTTGAGTGGGTGCGATGCTGATGCTGTCCAAGAAAGGTTATGTGGCGCTGGATAAGCTGCATCTTGGACATCCTGGACGCCCCGGATAACAAAGGGATATCAAATATCAAGCTTCCATTTGTGACGTTGATATTGATGTTGACGGTGACGGTGACGGTGACGGTGACGGTGACGATAGTCTTTGTCTCGGTCGTCTTGTTGGCTCGTTGGCTCCTGCTCTGGGAAAGGAACTCGAAGCATTTCAAGTCGGAGTGGGTGGCAAGGAACGTTGCAGACCGGCTTGGCGCAGACCCATGATTTGCCTCTTCCGGTTAGTGGCAAACCAAGGCTGCCCTCAACAGGATGGTGCAATCCAGCCCAAGATACTTGTGGACTATGTACCTCCCCAACAGCCCACCAGCCCAACAGCCCTTCTGAATGGCGTGGGATACTGTGGGATACTGTGGGATACCGTGGGCTATGGCGGTAAAATGATATCACTTCACTTCGCCCTACTCCACTGATAACAATGAAGGTAGACATTGCTGTCTTGTCTCGGCTTCTTCTGACCCGCCCTAGGGTCGCTAACTTGTACAAAGCACTTACTAGTAGACGCCACTTGTTTGGGACCTAGCACATACTTATAAGTACGTACTGTCTGTGTGCTCGTGTACTCCGTGCTCCATGCTCCACGCTCCACGCTGCACGCTCCATGCTCCACGCTCCATGCTCCATGCCCCAAACTCCGTACAGTGTTTTCGTCTGTGCCCGCTTCCCTCCCCCTCGAGTCCTTCTCCTTCTCGCAGCCACCGCATCATTTTGTTTTGTACTTGCAGACTTGATGCTGACATAGTTGTAGCCTTCCTCCTTCTGTGCAGGGCCAGGCAATTCCTCTGCCTAGTATCATCACGAAAGAAAAGACGTGCGATGACAAGAACCATGAATCGACTCTTGGTTGGTCGAGGAAGCCCTGCATCTTGCGTATGGTGTGGAAAGACGGAATGTACCCACGACATCAAGTACCGGGACTTGATGGATGGGGAAAGAGGGGTCTGACTGAGACCGCATGGGTTGGTCCTCCGCATTTTTCTTACTGTCTTTGCTCGCCTTCCCAAAACACCTGCACTCATTCCAGAGAGTGGTCAACTTGTCGTCACCTTTGTTCCTCGGGTCCTTGTCCCCAGATCACGATCTCCAGGACCCGATTTTTCTTCTTCTTTCCTTGATTCTCTTTGTAGCCCGGCTGGTGTTTCCCACCGCCCGGGCAGTGGCAGTGGAGCTGTCGAAGCCGTACACCGTTTGTTGCGCGTTTGCTGGGCTGCTTCATGGACTTTCCAGCAGCCAGCCACATACATGTAAGCCACATACATGTAGGCCACATACGTATAGGCCACATACGTATAGGCCACGTACGAATAAGCCACATACATGTTCGAATAACCTACAGGTTGGTCCCTCGAGTCCATCAAAGGCGTCCCGGCTCCTCTGACGTATTATGATACCTTCATTGCCCGCGCGCAGCATCTGAATGGCCCGCCTGCAATCCTACACGAACCTCGTCGCTCGCCAATGTTGTCAATGTCGCCGCAAACACACGCACAATGATGTAGATGGATGCCATCTGCCCCGCCTGGAATGGTCGGCAACAACCTGAAAAGGATTGGTATGCCATCCCGTCAGCCAGTCCGAGCTTCCTGGTGACTGAAAGTGATGAGTGATGCTGCAGCACTTTGCATGGGGATTGGGTCGGGGGACTTGGGTCGGGGGACGTGGACCTGTCAAATGTCAAGCACGGTCGCGGTCACGGTCAACTCGGGGCCACCATATACGTCACTCATCATCAGCCTCACAACGTCATCATCCCTCATTCCCGTCCTGGACACACACTCACACATCACACATCACACACTCACACACAACGTCGTCAACCTCGTTGCCCCTGTGCCTATTACCTCACTGGGGCACCGAGGGGTCTCGCTGCAGCATGACCACCACCACCATCACCATTCCCATTTTCCCCATTCAGGCACCAGAAATTACCGTAGTATCAGCCAGCCTGCCAACCGAGCCTTGCTGTTTGCCAGACATCGTGTGGTGGGTCCCTACGGTAAGAGCGCATGCGGGCTGCGGCACTTCTGCACGCTCGCCCTGGTCAATCCCCCCTGTGGAATAGCCCAATGGCCCCGTCCGAACTGTGCCCACAATCCACAGAGCTGAGAGAAACCCCGGGAATAAGCAGCAATTCTGTCTCTAGCACAAAATCCATCCAGCTGCCAGAGAGCCACCCGAAGCCGCAGACCCTGATCTCGTGGATCTCGTAATGGGAAACCCTAATAATGCCTCGTTCGCTCACACCGGCCTCTCACTCACCGCTGATGATAACTGATACATAGCAGGTCCAATCATCTTGCATTCCCAGCTCCTGCGACTCTTGTGGTGGCTCTTGTGTATCGGGCCTTCCACGGAGAGCAACGAGGACGCCCATCCCGACGACATGATAACCCCATCGACATGATAACCTCCCCCCCCTCTCCACCCCGGCTCATCCGCGGGCGGCCTCAAACTCACCCACGCACCCACGGGCCGTCCAGCAAGCTGCAGCACAGAATGCATCTCTCGGAAGCACAGGGAGATGACGTGAAGATGCCATCCCCAGACGGTATCCGCCCTTGATACCACCCGGAGGCATGAAGGGACCCATCCTCTCATCTTGCTCATCTTTGCAGTTCCACTCCGAGAGAAATGCGCGACTTAGTGAGGAAGCATGGCTCGCTGAATTTGGTTGCGCAATTTGCAAGCCGGCCGGCTGAATAGCGCTTGGTCCTTCGTGATGGTCACGATACGGCACCGCATCCAGTCTGCACACCTCTCAACGTCTCCATGGCATGTTGTCAAGTCGGTCGAGGCCGCATTAGCTCCTGCACCTACCTATTGCCATCACACCTCCACCCTTGATAAAAAGGGAGGGGAAAATGGTTGGCATGATAGTGAATCCGCATCCGTCTTTTCAGCCGCCTTGTCCTCCCGCCACGCCGCCGCTGTCCAGCTGGAGGGTCTGATAGCGGAAGGTACCGTCGTCTGCCAGATGGAGTCTTGCGCCATCCCGCCATCCCGTCTACAAGTACATACCTCAATTCCATTCCGGGATTCTCTGCCCAAGAGGCTGTTACAGTCGATTCGGCACTATGCACATCTTCGCTGCCCCTCTTCGCTGCCCCTAGTTGAGGACCATGTTGGCGAGTCCACCCAGATGCTCGTCATCAAGGTCAGTCCGAGGGGAGGCACGTGTCGACACTCTGGAAATCTCCGTCCGTCCCCGTCCGTCCCCGTCCGTCCCCAGGCAAAACCCACGCATGGGCTTCCCCAATAGGAAAAGATGGGATCCCTGCCACGATGTCACACGTCCCACATCTCATCTCGCGGTGACCGGGCCCCGGATCTTCACTTTCAAGCTCAACCTCAAAACGTGGTCGCCGCCCATCTTCCGATGATCAAGCGCTCGCCCCACCGGTACAGATCATCCGTAAAATTGCCAATGCTGCACGAGATGGGCAATATCCAATTCCGTTCAGGAAGGTTTCTTGCTAGGCCTGTTTGATCGATCTGATCAGCGGCCATCACCCCAAAATAGCGACTTGAAACATACGTCTGCTGTGGTAATTAGAAAAATCTGGGGAAGCAATTTGCTGCAGGTCGCCGACCAGATATTTCAGTCACGCGAATTCCCCATCAAATAGGGAAATTACTCAGACACCCCCAGAGACAGAGGTAAGATGATGGCGTTGAATCTGGCATGGACTAATGCGTTGCTTGTCACGTAGAGCAACGTCATTTCGTTCTCAACCTTGGTCTCATCACAGAGCTCCCCATCGCAGATAATGGATCCAGCGCGCAAGAGGCCGCCTCCCGCGGTTGTCCGCCATCAACCAAGATGGCACCGGCAGCGCCCCCCAGCCCCAGGGATGAAGCGCTCCACTGTGGTGCAAGCCGCTGCCAAAAAAAACAGGATCACGCCTTCGACTCGACAGTTGTCGTCATGACCGTTGCGATTGTTTGAGGTTCGTCTGAAACATCCTCGCCGACCCCGAGCATTGTTTCCAGCCCTACGTGTAGTCGAGTCCAAGTCTTCGCGAAGACCCTCTCACGTTCTTCTTCCCCCGTCTTCTCCGGGCCCAAGGGCTCGGGACAGGCCGGCGAACCTGTCCCTGTGACCCTCGACTTGACAGCGGCTCTTTGCCCTTATGCACACCCTGGGCCAAGGCGCCGAATGGCCTGCTTGAATCAGGCGGACGACCGCCAGACCCCATGTCGGAATCAAGCTTTCGAGGGTGAGGGTCCTGGGGGTGGGAACGGCGACGCATGAGTGAACATCACAATCATCGCAATCTGAGCGACAAGATTGAGTTGGGCAAGGTCTCCCGATTCGTGCAGACGGGCCCCCTGGATGCCAAAACCCACAGCGGGCACCGGCACGTCAGAGAGAAGGCAAGCAGAGTCCCAAGACTTGACGTCGGCAGACCCGGCCGGAGCCCTCTGACTGAGTGAAGAGAATCGTGGGTCACGTACTCGCCGTCACCGGTGACAAGACTGGGGACTCGGGAGCCGCGAGGACAGAGAACCCAGAACCAGGAAATATGACATCTCTCAACAGGCTCATCTCGCGGCATTCATGTCACACCACCTGTCTCCGGGGCCCCGATCTGTCGGAAGCACACCCCTGGTGTCGAGCAAAACATCTCCTGCCGATACGTGAAAGATGACCACCACCACCACCACCAGCAGAAGGGGGTGCCATCGCCAATAACCAGGGCTTGCACAAACCTTCCCGAAAGAGAGAGCCTCATTTTGAAGGGGACTCCCATTTTGACATGCCCATTTCGCACTCGCAGTTGGCCAGCCGGTGGGGGAGATTGGGCAGGGAGGTCAAATTCCCCGGCCTGCAAAGCGTGGGGTTTCCGGAGATCTCAGCCTGTGAGGGTCGCAGGCTGGGTCCCACCGCAATGATCTGCGCAGGGGAGCGTCTCAGAATCGACAGGGCACCCGGTTGAGCGCGTCGATCCACTGCCGCTTTCTGTGCGGCCCGCTGCGAACATGGATGGCACTGGCTCACCACCACCCAATCTGACCTGCAGCCCAGTGATGATTCGCTACGGAACCTACCCCTCAAGTTCGAGGAGTTCGAGTTGATGGTGGTGATTTCATTTTGTTCTTGCACGTGCGCATTGAGCGAAGTGATATCGCGTTATTCTGGAAATTACGGCGAGGAAGACCCGTGTGGGCTGCAAGCGGCCTTGCGGCTCGAGGACGCTCGTATCAGCATGGGCAGGGCGACATTTTCTCGTCATCAGTGAGGGCCTCATCTCAACCGCCTCTTGGCTTCATTGTCCTCGTGACAGGACGTGGAGAACCTCGAACCCATGATCAACAGAAACTTAAAATTACCGAATGCTCGGATGGCACATCTTGTCATGATCCGCCGACGGGAAGGTTGAGCGAAAGGAGGAAGATGTGCAACCTCGGATGATCGTGAAGCAGACATCACATTGTAAATGCGATCTTTCTGATGCACGATTCGCCCATGCTTATCTTTTCTTTCCCAGCTGGTGAAGCCGAAGATCCTCCTGCCTTTCTTCACCATGACATGCATCGCAATCTGCCGGTGCTTGTTGGGACCTGCGATGGGGGGTTGTATCCCGGCTGCGAAGCATGGGGGCACAGCGTGATGCACGCAGACGACGGAAGATGCCTCCTCTGCTGCCGCTCGATAGCATCCGACACCTCATCAAGCTGATGAATGTGCAGGAACAAGCTTACTACATCTTCTGCTGCCTTGGGGAGGACCTGCATCCCCGCCGGACGCAGACCGCCCATGCTGCTGCACCAGCTCAGCTCAGCGTTGGATGCACAGCATCAGCAAAACAGAAACATTCGCGCCAACGCTACGGCATGCGGTGAGATAATTCTTTTTGCCCCCCCCCCCGCCTCAACTTCTTCTAACATTCAGCTCATCTTCGGACTTGAGCCGAAGAAGGAAAAGCCTGTTTTTTTCTTCTTCTTTCTTTCTGGAACGTGCAACAAGGCTACCTACCAAACCGGGCGCTAACAGCGGGAGACGACGACCTTNNGTGCTGTTGAGTGCGGACGGCGAATGCGTTTGCATGGCGTTGGGCCACGCGGCGCTGATATGACACCGGCGATCTGCGTGTGTATGATTCGTCCTCTGGGCTCGTAGAAGAAGCCTTGCGCAAATCACTGCATGGCGGGCCATCCGGCGTCTAGCCGAGTCTTCGATGGCGATCTTTACCTCGCCAGGCACGGTGTCAACCTCCTTGCCATCTCTACATGGAAGACGCCATGGTTCTCTCTCTCGTGTCACAAGGCAGATCATGGATGGCGAAACAAGGCTCGGCCCCAGCGGTGCTGCCGTCGTCAGTACTGCAGCATCCCGAAAGGCAGCATCCCCGTCGACGCGATGCGGTGCGGTTCATGCACGTCTCCGAGCGAGTGTTTGACTGGGCCAGTAACGAGAACGAGATGTTCCACACACGATCCGAAGGGAAACAAGGAGAAGTCGGTGATCGGTGTCTGGTTCACGATGACTTCACACCAAAAAAAAAACCCCCCGTCCCTGATTGGGGATCTTGCCTCCCACCTCGAACACCCGCGGCTGTGGACTTGGGCCTCATGTTGATGAGGGTTACACACGATTTCCGAGACTTGAGGCGACGCCGAGGTATCGAGTAAGCTGAAGTAATTTGGTTTGATATCCTGATCGTGGCCTCAGGGTCCATATTGGCTACATGGTTACATACTTATGTTTATCTCAAAGGGTCCCCGCCTCTTGTTCGTGATGGTTCAATGTTTAGTATGCGGTCCGACTTGAATTTATTGGCCAGCGGACTCGAGCGATGTCTACTGCAGCGTTCCCTTTCTCCTTTTTCCTCTTTTCCGTACCGTTTCATTTTGGTTTGTTTCTATTTCTTCATTTCTTCATTTCCTTACTTTTTCATTCTTTCCTTGGTTACTCTCGCGCATCTATTACCCCCGCATGTGCACACGCACGTTCAAGATAAAGCCAGAAAAAAGCACATTGACGCGGGGAATATACTGCTTCTGCCTCAATTCCAGGGTCCTTCTCGATAAGGTTGAAGCGGCAGACTCTCTCTGTGTGCCGTCCTCACTTCACGGTAGTCGTTGAATAGAACATCTCTTTGCGACCGCCCCAAGCATACATGCCTATATCAGATGAATAAAGCTGGGGGCTCGTCACTCCGATCCGGGGCGGCGCGGGACGGGTGGGCGCAACGATCGGCGACGATGATGGTCACGCTCGACGGTTTCTTGGGGCGCTTTTCTTTGTTTGGACACGTATTACCAATTTTTCTTTCTTTCTTTCTTCGGGCGAGGCTCACACATAAGCAGATGGGGTCTGGATGAATGGTTAGGAGGGAAAAGCAATAAAGAGTGAAGAATGAAAAATGAGGGCAGGGGCTGGTGCCCCCGAGAAAGCAAGCCGATGCGAGACAGCCCAGGCCAGTGAGTCACAATGGTCCAATAGACTTTCATCCTTATCTCAATGAGGCTGCGTCATCTTTGCTACTCTTGGAATGCGAGGTGAGATGGTGGCTTGATGCTGGTTGCGGTATTCGCCATTTTAACATACTATTATGGTCACGGACGGTGCTTGTATCTTTGGACAGTTGGTGTTGGAGAGCGCGCGGTGGGTGCATTGGGATTTCTCAAGCCAGCACCACCACAACAACAACTGCTCCTCCATTAGTAAGAGATGGCAATGCATTTTTTTTCCATGGAGGCGTGTCGCGATGAAGCCATGGCGCCCTGAGAGCCACCGAGACAGGGCCGAGCCGGAAACGGCCGCCAGACACGGATGATTAGGGGGGGAGGAGCACGGGAGGCCGCCGTTCTGTCTCTAACATCGATCGAGGTACATTCCGATCCAAGATTTCCGGCCAAGCATGTCTTATAATCCTCCTAGGCACTCGCCTTTCGTGGCTTATGCTCGGCCGTCGTCTCTCGTGACTTTGGCTCAGACGACGAGGCTGAAGCAAAGAGGAAGAGGCTGAACGACAGCAGTGGACGAGGCTGGCGTCCTTGAGACGCCAATGAGAAGGGATTATTCCATTTGCACCTATCTCCAGCATGAGTGCATAGGGTCTTCCCATGTGCTGAGAGAGTCTAGAATTCTCGTCGCTGCTACAGAGAGAGAGCAGAGCCCCCCATCGTGCGTGCGCCTAGAGCTCATCCCGGAACCGCATCCTCGACCTCCTTCTCATAACACAGTTCGTATTTAACCAAGTGGACGTCAGATAGGATGGTACGATGTGCGCGCGGCACATTCCTCGCCCTCCTGCCGACCCAGTGAGCGATATCTCCAGGTGACAGTCCAGCCAACTGATATCGCTCGGCGTCTCCCCACAGGAGTCATATCTCAAGACGCTTCTTCCTGTAGCTTCGGTGACGACCCATGCACGACCCATCCATCCCCTTCCTGAACCTGTAGATGCATAGTAAGGGTGAGTCGAAAGGCAGCGAGCGGGTCGTCTCGGTCCGCTTCAGGGAAGCAGTCCCGAATCGCCGGTGAGTCTTTCAAGCTTATCCTTGGAAATCTCTGGCTGACATTCTGAGCCCGCCTGGCTGCTGCTGCTGCTGGGCCGGAGTACCTCCATAGATCGCCACTCAGACAGACGAGGACTCTGTCCGCGTGAGCAAAGAGCGCCCCCCCCCCCCGGGATCCACTCCACCTGATGCACTACTCTATTCATTGTCGTTTCGATGCACAAAAATAGCAGCGTCTGGCCCATAGGCTTCGGTCTCTATCAGACAGTCTGACCTGTCCGAGCATTTCGTAGATCCTTGGTTGATCGGAAGTTGGGCGTCTGTTGCATTGTATACGATGGTCTTTGGAATCGATTCTTTTCTTCCTCCTCCTCCTCCTCCTCCTCCTCCTCTTCTTCTTCCCCAGACGTAGGATGAGACTTCGAAGCGTGGAGGTGTGTATTGTGCTCACGGCTCTCCGGTGTGAACAGGGCAAAACGAGTGGACTGTCTTCATTTCCCCGGATGGAGGACAAGATGGCGGGAGTTTGGGTTTGTCCAGAAAGCAGAGCGTGTACTCTTGGCGTGCTGACACTTTCATCCTGTGATGGCGTTTCTCAGCAAATTTCCTGCCTCTGAAGACTGGGTTGGGATCGCGTGTGGGCGCTAGGGCCTCGGGCGTTTGTTCCCCCATGCTCTTGGGAGTGTGGCGACGCAGGCCTGGAATCAAGCGCCTTATTCGGCAGAAATTGCTGAGAAGTTATTATGTGACAAAATAAATATCGACACAGCTCAGCCATGATCAGAGCCCGGAGGTTTATTACTAGTATAGGGAAAGGGCATGCATGTATATTGTAGGTCGAACTGCAGGACCTGGTAGGTCGGATGGGGTGGAATCAAGTGCCCACGCAATTACGGAGTACTGAAGACCAGGGTCATGGTGGAAGTGAAGTCGTCTTCAAATAGAGCTCGAGTGTCTGAACTTGGCCGAATGTAAAACATATACTTTGTATGTCTGCTCACCTGTATGTCTACTCGCCAACGCTACGTGGACAATGAATGGACTTGTTTCATCCATCCGCTGAACCGACTAGACGCACATGATGAGGTACTTCAGTTGAGAGGGCTCACCCACCAGCATCGTTCACGGCGAAACTCACGTCTTGAAAGTCAGCTGTCTGAAGTCCGCACGAGAAACCGTTGCTCATAGCAACTCTGCGGAATATGGCAAATTGTACCAATAAATTACGGACACAAGGACAAACATCTGCAGACCTTATATATCTCCCATATTCTTTTGCTCGCTTACTGTTTAAAGGAAGTGTGTAATCTTGAGTGATAGGTTTTCGAGCATCCTCTATTGCCCGTACGAAGGAAGCTGTTACAGCTTTTATAGCTTTATTAACAGCTTAAAAAACAACCACCACCACCACCACCACCTATATATCTTCCACTATCACATTAATCTCCTTCTGCCAGCCATTCACATCGGCAAGTACGGCCTCAAGAGCCTTTTCAAGCATATGCAGTTCTGCCAAGTGCTTTCGCATCTTGGACATGCCTGAATTCTGGTGGTCCTCGACGTTCTCCTCCAACCTCACAGGATCTCCATTTCCCATCCCTTTCGAATCCCGACCATCTTTGAGCGCATTGGAAGCCGTGGCAATGGCCTGAAACTGAACATTGGAGCGGCGAGCATCGCTTGCTACGCTTTTCCGAGCCAACTGGATCCGTGTCCTGGCCTCGTCCATTCCAACGTGGTCTAGGACTCGCTGCGCCAGCGCCTCGTGAGATGCGACGACTGCGCAAGCAGGCCGAGGCTGAGCTTCTCATGATCGTCCCAAATCTGGTTGCGCTCTCGAAATCGCGCGACTGCCGCGAGGGCTTGACCGGAAACCAATCCTGCAGCACACCGACCACAGGCCGTCAGGCCGTCCAGTTCTGGGGTCGAAGCTCGGGTTGAGGCCCTGGATCATCTTCCGCAGAGACCTGCTGTGCTGGTTCTTGAGGGCCTCGCCCGATCGCGCTGCTGCTGCTTTCTCGGCGCCGTCCAGAAATCTGCGCTGCGTGGTCCCCTGACGGTCAACGCCATGGAGGGCAGCGGGAAGCGACAGAACGTGAGATTCTTCATGCGATGGAGTAGGATCTTGGCGTCTGTCCAACAGGTATAGGAAAGCCACTGATAAGATGTGCCGCCACGAGGCACACAGTGCTACCAGAGTCCGCTTTTCGGATACGGGCCGGGACATCTGCAGAAGGATATCTTCCATGGCTTCGAATGGCCGGAATTTAGTGAACGGCAGGACCTTGCTCACTGGAAATTGCTCAAGGTGAGCCAGCAGTACGACTATTTCTGTCTTGGGCCGATTCATTCCAAGGACCAATATTCATTGCCACCCGGGTGAAGCGGGTCATATATCTCGAACTCCAGGGGGGATGTTTTCCGAGTTTCACCAGAGCAAGCGCACAGGCACCATCCTGCTCGTGGAAAGGAATCAGAAGCTTTGCATATGTATCGGGATCAGTGGCCCCCCGAGATCCCGAGTACATACGGACCAAGTCCTCGAGGGGAAGGCCGAGATGAAGTGGATTCACGACGATGAAGGCTTTTCGCTGAGTTGCTGCCAGTTGGGAAAAGCATGAACCACATCCGTGTGCCGCCCCAGGTCATCATCAGAGGTAAGACACCTAGTTTGATCTCATATCCACAGTCTCAAGAACTGGTCTGTCGTCCACGGTCATCTTCCTTCTTTTGCATTCGAATCTGGGAGTGTCGGGTCTTGGGTCAAGATGGGGGATGTCATCGGCAGGACGCTTTCCTTTTGAATCACCGACTGAACTTGTGGCCATGGAGTCTGCTGTGGACGATCGAGAATGCTGGATGTGAACGTCCGGTCCCCTCTGAACCGATTTCTCCATCCGTGTCTCGGATGTCCCTTGTAAATCGACGACTTGGAAAAAATCCCTCGGGCTATTGTTTGGCTCCTGAAGAGATGGGCGCTTATCATCTTGGCTTTCCCTTAGGCCGACTGTGGAGATCTCATCGTCGAGGACTTCAAGCTTGATCCGACTGTTCTCCTTCCGGTCTTCGTCTGTGTCGACTCGGATAGATCCTCTCGGTTCGTCTGCGTCATGCGCTCGCTTGTTGGGCCGTTATTCAGCTGGATTGACGAGCATACACCCTACGATGCATAGCACTCAACAAACCTTGTCATCCCAGTAAACTGATCCTTTGCTTTCAGAAAGTCCTGGCTCGTGAAATAGGGCATCTCCGTGAGCTCGTCTTTCCGGGCCTCAGCAGCGACTGGACTCATTCTCAGTCGCGGTATGGCAGTGGTATCGATGGGTCCTCTTCTGAAGCTTTAATTGTACAGCGACTTTATACCCTAGACTTCAACAGGGTGGGGAGCCAAAACACTGTTGTGCCGAGACTATATGCATGGTACGCTACCTAGTATACTGGAGGGTTGCCCTCAAAAGTGGGGGTGTTCTACATGAACAACGTAGAAAACCTGTTCACAAGCCTGTGCAGCTGCACAGTACTGCAACACGATCTTAAGATTCAATTTTAGCCTAAATATCTTATTGACACACTAGTGCAAATGGGACGAAATGACCTATCGAGGATGTCTGGGTTTAGTTATATAGTAAGCAATTTCCTAGTCTCTCTTCAGATTGGGCTGTCGAGAGACTGCAGGAGACCTATGTACCTGCTGGAGAATGATCTAGGTTTCTTTGTCTTTCAAATTCTACTAGGCAACTGCCAATCCTATCTATCCTAATCATGCCTTTCCTTAACTAGATACGCTGTGAGTGAGTGATATTGATGGTTAAGGCTTAGGTAGGGCGTCAGTTTCATCTTTTGTACGTGAGACTCTGGAGATATAATGTAAACTACTTGCAGGCGCGTGAGAGCGTCAAGAGTAAGAACCTCCACCCGCTGCTCGCAGGCCCAGGCAACCTTGAGAATGCTTCGTGGAAGGAACAGATTGCCTCCTCAGTAGGCAAGCGAAAGGCTGCATGGCCTTCCAGGAAGAGAGGCGCTGTGGTGATTGGAATTAGTATCAGTTAAGTGGTTATTGTTGTCTTAGCTGTTAGGTGGTTGTTGTTTTTTAAGTGGTTTTCGTTTTTAAAGTTGTTGACATAGCTATAAAAGCTGTAACAGTTTGCTTCATATAAAGCCTAGCACCCAAGATTACACATTGCTGTTAACAGCAAGAGAGCGAAACAATGGCTCTTAGACTAGAGTAGGTAGGTGATATGAACTGGAAGCTTATAAGACCTTAATAAGATACTCGGAAATAGTATCAATTAAGACTTGAAATCCTGGTGTAGACTGTCACCATATACTTGATCTCAAAGTCTGTCTAACACATTAGGACTGCAAGTAGAAACCCACTTTTACACACTGCTCCCTGTATGTATATCCGACAGAACTGATAAGTATCACTATATTTAATAAGAGAAATTCAAATGCATATAGGTATATAAAATCCTGCTTAGCCTTTACTTAAGTATCCCTAAAACCTGCCCCCCCCCCTTAAAAGAAACTTCTACTGCGCCTTCTAACCTCGTACTTAAGCACTTGTTCCATTAGAATAGAGTAGATCGTGGGAATTGGGAAGCTGTAACGATGGTGACGTTTAACACACCTCTGTACTCTGGGTTTAGTTCATGGGACATGGCTGTAGCACTGTGATCCAAATCGTTTCTGCATCTGAATGGACCTCAGGACCTCACGGCAAGAGATGAGGCATTAACAGAGCCGATGATATTCCATCGCTATTACATATGCACACGATGCTACCCACTGCAGAGATGCCTGAAAAAACACATTCCAAGCACGGCCTCCAGCTGCTTTTTATTGCTTCTACCACTATATAGATTATGCAGCAGACAGGGTGGATCATTTCGGGGCGGAAAAGGAGTCAGTCAATACTATATTGCAAGATGCACTTTAGTAAGATTACCCAACGGATGAAGAGAAAGTGCCGCTATACAAATGAGGAAGGCATCTACAGTCAGGTGAGCTTGCTGTGCACAAATGGTTTCCAGACCTAACAAAGGATGACGAGTAGAGAGATCGAAGGAGTATGCAATACTACTCTGCAGAATCATTGTCCACTAATAAGTAGCCTGACAAGTAGTGGCAATCTGACATGGGGACGAGGGCATCTCAGCTGGAAATCCCAGCTGGAAATCTTGGGGCTTCGGACCCAGCTAGACTAGACACAGGTTAGAATCGAGTCGAATCGAAATGAAGCCCCTCCCGCCCCCCGAGGCCAAACCTCTCACAAACAGCATACACTATTTACTCCGTGATGTTGATAGCTTCTAGGACAGCCTCACCGACCAGCCAGTGGCCCACCCATATGAGAGAGACCAGACGGCATCACATCCATTCACTCACAACAGATTCAGGCCAAAACAAGCGTTTATCCCAAATGCTTATTATCAAAGCTGCGCTGTACTGTACTAAGTACCCACCCTCTCTTTCTAACCACTCCTCCCCTCTCCCCCAATGGCCCCCAGCTTACAACAACTTACAACACAATTCCCAACTCGCCCCGATCAATCCCCTCCTCCGTCAAATTCGGATAATACGGCACCATCGCATCAGCCTGCATAACATACGCATCATTATACATCCTCCAGAACGGCTGCCTCACCTTCCTCGCCGGGTGGAACAATCCCGCCCACACGTAGTTCATCACCAACCCCGGCCCGATCGCCACGCGGATCGCCTCAATGGCCTCGATCACACGGTCTATGACGTGCGGGGACTGCTCGTAGGCGTTGGGCAGGATCAGGTTGAGACAGTGGAGCATGGCATCCTCTAACCCTAAGCCCACCACGCCCAGGGCGATGTGCTTGACGACCGAGGCCGCGGTCTGTCGATGGACTTGGTCGCGGTCGATCAGGGCATCTTCAAGGAGCGGAACGACGGCATATACGTAGTCTTTGGCCATTTCGCCAATGTACTCGAAGAGGAAGGACAGGGATTTGAGTACACCGGTGCGGACGTTGAGTTCGGCGACGGAGGCGTATTCATTCATGATGGCGGGGAGGACGGTGAAGGGGGCGCAAGTTTCGGCGACAATGCCGATGGCCTAGTGACATGTTAGTGACTGACAGCATGAGATAGATGCATGGCCCAGGATGTACTTACCACAGCCGTATTAACCCGACTCTGTCGCTCCTGCACCCTTAGATTCGACAACAGCGTCGCCAACACATCCTGCGGTCCAATAGCCTTCGCAATGAAACCAAAGGTATTATTGGCCGCCCGCCGAATACCCTTTTTATGAGCCTTGAGCATGTCGAGCAGCTCAAAGCAGATGCGCATCCACTCGCGCGCGTTCACCGACTCCGGCCCGCGGTCCGCGATACGACCCACCAGGTCCACCACATTCTCCTGCACGCGCTCGTGCCGGTTGCGCAGGATGGGCGTCAGCCGCGGAAGCAGGTCCTTGATGGGCGGCTGCATCTGGTTGATACCGACGACGGTCACGATGGAGCGCAACGCGCCGAGGATGGCGCCCAGCACCTCGGGATACTCCTCGCCGAGGTACTCGTAGAGCACGATACCGAGCTTGCCGAGCAGAGCATCCTCGCCGCACTGCGCCATGACCATGGCGATGCGCGAGATCAGGTCCGCGGCTTGCTGGCGCGTCTGAGCGGTCTTGTTGTTGAGGCGCCAGAGGATCGTGGACACGATCTGCGGGAGGTAGGGCTTGGTGCGCGTGCCTAGCGCGTTGACGCAGGAGCCGAAGGCGTTGAGGACGACGACGTCCTCGACAGATTGCTCCTGGAAGGAGTGCAGAATACCATCAATGAGGCGCTCCTCCAGGCGCTCGCCGATGTCAGCAGCACCCAGGGATGCAACCAGCTTCTCGATAGTCTCGACCGTCATCTTACGATAGGCCTCGCTCTCATCCTTCAGGTTGCCCACGATCCGTTCCAGGATCTCGCTGACACCGACCTTTTGTCCAAGGTCGCAGGTCGTCTCCACAACAGATCTGTAGTTACGCTTGTCCAGAGCAACTCTTCGGACCCAGAAGTTGGAGAAGAAGTCATCCAGCACGTGAGACTTGAGGTAGCCCGCCGTGACACCCTCCGTCTGGGACATCTTGGAGAGCACGGTCAAGACCACACGCCTCATCTCGTCATCGGGGCTCTGGAACTCTCGCAGCACGACGTCCATGATCTGTGACGTGTAGTAGTTGGCATATTCCTCGTCCATCAAGGGGATGATGAACCCAACAGCCTTGAGGAAGGCAGCTAGGTTCTTTCCCCTTTGTCGCTTGGTCCCGGTCCACAGGGGGTTGAGGATGCTGTCGAAACTCTCGATACCATAGGGGTTGGCAGCTTCTGCCAGCGCTGCCGTTGCGAGAGCCGTGACGGTGCGCACCTTGGTCTGCTCGTCGTTGAGGTTGGGCCGGATGCATTCCACCAGGTCGGTCAGATGCGGTAGAACAGAGCATCCCATAAGAATAGCAATCTGCTGCACGATCTTGACACCAGTGTGCCTCGCCTGCCAACTTTTCTTGGTCCGGGTGACTGCTCGCAAGAACGGGATGAGGGCTGGGATGCCAAGGGCCGAAGCCACCACAGCAAAAGCACGAGCGGTAGTGTTTCGCACGTACTCATCAACGTGGTCGATATCGGGCCGCATGGTGCTGATCATCGTGGACAACCCAGCTGCCTTGGCCAGATTGGAAATAATCTCGCGACCCTCGACTCGGGCGTAGTAATCTTGGTCGATGAGCAGCGGCTCGATGACGACCAGGATCTTGTGCGTGTACGGCCTCACCAGCTCGTCCAGCTTGTACAAGACTCTGTCGATGACCTTGACAAGCAGGTGGCGTTCCTGGTCCTCCAGCGTGCGCTCCATGAGCAGCGGCAGGATCTGGTTGAACAGCGGGCCGGCACCGAAACTTCTCGCATTGTCGGTCAGCTGTCGCAGGGCAGTCTTTCGCATAGGCGGAGTACCATTCTTTATTTTCAACAGGAGCCGCATGATCTTGCGCTCCTTCATCTCCTCCACGCTCAGGTGGTCCTCGTCCACGCTCTCCGTCAGCTTGGAGAAGTACTGCATGTCCTCGGGCTTGAAGAATTGCAGATCGCCCACGCCGGGTATCTCCTTGGGAAGCTGATGGCTTGCCATCCGTGCCGAGCTGGGATCCTGCATCATGAACCCCGTCGCGGGCGCAGGGGTCGCCATGAGTTTGTGCGCAGGAGCTCGCACCGGGGCATATCCTGGCGGAGGCTCGAGGACCTTGTAGCCCTCCGCCTCGCCCGGGAGGAGGGCATCGAGCTCCTCGTCGCTGATGGGCGCGTTGCGTGCCGAGATGTCCGTTCCGAGAGGAGCCATGGGGAGCACGGCGCCCTGGGACGGGTGCATGGGCGTCGCCAGACCGGTGTTGCCAATCGGCGTGGCGGCGGGCGCCTGATCCCACCGCGATCGTTTCTTGGGAGCGGCCTCTGAGCCCGGCACAGGAATCGCAGGCGCCTCGTCCCACCGTGACCTTTTCTTGGGCTCGGGCGCAGGCGTGGCGGCCTCCTCCGTCGTGGTCACCACGTCCCACCTCTTCTTACGCTTCCTACCCGCAGCAGCCTCCGTCGACCCAGCCTCCTCGTTCTCCTTGTCCCCCGCGTCCTTCAGCAGCGGCTTGCCGTCCGTGGTCGACTCGCCATCGCCACCATTCTTGATCTTGTCCTCGATCGCCCTCCTCACCCTCTCCTCCTCGCGCTCGATCTCAGCCCTCTCCATGATGTCCCTGTACGTCTCGCCCTCGCTCCCCTCGACGGCGGCACCGGCCTGCCTGTTGGCGGCGAACGGGTCGGCGCGCGTGGGGGTCAGCACGCGGTTGAAGCGACGCTTCTGGTAGTCGGTCTCGCGATCGGTGATGCGGGTGCTCTTCTCGCCGCGGCCGGCGAGCGGATCATCCTCCTCGACGCCGTCGCCGCGGGCAAACTCGTTGATCTGGGCCGCGGTCGCCGTGTACTGCCCCACGAGGCGGCGCGAGCCGTCGTCGCCGTTGTCCATATCGACATCGTCGTTGTCGTCGTCGCCGCCCGCGGGGATGGACAGGTTGTAACCCGCGAACTTGTCGGTCTTATCGTACAGATCCGTGTCCATAGCCTCGGTCAGGCTGGCTTTGGTGCTGGAGTCGCGCTGGGAGGCGAGGTCGCGGCCATTGCTGCCTTTGCCCTTCTTGGCGGCGTTGCGCTCCGCCTGCAGCTTGCGGATCTGGTCGAATTCGGAGTCCGACATGGTGAAATGGGGTCGGGAGACTACATGTATCTCGTGTATGTTTGTCGAGGTCGCGCGACGTGATGGATGGGTTCGATGCGGCGGTTGTTTGCTGAGCTTGATGAGGGCGACGTTGAACGAGGGTCGTTGAAACTGGCGCGAGGCTGGGTACCTTGGAGTGGAAATTTAGCGGCTGAGTGGGTCCTGCCTGTCCCGGGGAGGCGGCTACGGTCGGTTAGTCATCATCCCATTCTCACCGTGCACCTTCATCACGAACTCCCTCACAATAGCAAAAATGGATCATCCTTTCATGTTTGTGTATCGTATTATACGACGTAACGGGTATCTTGCAAGAGGGCTCCGCCATTTCCCACCCTCGAACTCCTATGAGATGCAGCCTGAAAAGAAAAACCCGTAGACAAATCGCCCTCCTCCTGACGCCTGTTTTCAATGTCATATGCCCCTTACCGCCAAACATGCCGCATGAAGAATCTGTACGGCCCCTCTATTAGCTCTTGACTGCTTTGGAACATCAAGCCTCGTGCTTTGACTTCACTTACTAGACTGTAAACCGAAACGTCGTGTATGACAAGCGCTATGGAATGCGTCCCAAGCAATGCTGCCTCCCGCAGATTTGTGAGCTCTGAAGCACTCAGAGCTACTGCATGTGTAGCGAAAGATCTAGACACACAAGAATGGTCCAGGATGTCAATGAGATCGAAGAATTTCATGTTTGAGAGGATTTCCAAAGCCCCACCGCAAAGCGGATGAGAACGCCCACTCATTCATCCTAAGTCCTCGTGACGATTAAATGTACTCGAGAAGAGCCACGGTCCAGACGCCCTGCTGGGCGTTGAACTGCTTGGTCTTCTCATTGGGAGGCAGGTACTCGTTGCTCTTCTGCAGGATGTCGCGGACCTCCTTGACGACCACGTCAGGCAGCTCGAGCTCGCCCTCGGCCTCATCCATGGCCTTGTTCTGGAACAGAACCTTCATGGCCTTGGTCCTCTGCCTCGCAAGGCAAGAGAACACGACGTGAGGGTTGAGGACCCAGACGGTGAGGGCCTCCTTGTCGTCGCCCTGCAGGACGACCTTGGCGCAGTTGGAGCGGGACTGGATCTCGAGGAGGGCGGCGGCGAGGCAATTGGACAGGGTGGGCGGAGGAAACCGGGGCTTGGCATTCTCGGGACCGTTGATGAGGTTGATCGCCCACTTGTACAGGCTGAAGCCGTTCTTGCGGAACTCGAAGTGGCCGATCTGGGCGTGACATTGGAGGCACGAGGTCGCCATCATGCCGCCCCGGATGGTGGTCTTCTTGTCATCCTTGTCGCCAGGCAGGACCGTCATCTGATAGCCAGCCGAGTTAGCAGCTGGACCGTTGGAGCATGTGGAAGTGAGTGTATGTAACTCGGAGCAATGGGAAGCCGTCCAAAAACTATGAACGCCTTCGTGGAAAGCCGAGTCGTCCAGACTCTCCACCTTGGAGCAGACGAACCGCATCGCCGAGACGAGGTTTCGTAAGCTCCTCGGCGGCTTACTCGAGGCAAGATGAGCTGGAAAGACTTCCTCTTGGGCATTTGTATCGATACACTCAGGCATGGAAGAAGTTCGGAGAACTCCCCGCCTGGTGACCTTCTTTATGCCCGATCGAAGGTCCTTCTCGTATGGGAGGAGAGGCCACAGGGCGTGGGGTGGAGTGGGGACAGGATGTTGCTTACCATGAGGCCGCGGCAATCCTCGCCATAGAACAGGATCTTGGTGAGATCGACGAAGCCCACGCCGCTCTTGGCGGAGATGACCGAGTTGGCGCCATAGCCACGCTCGGCAAGCTGGTCATCGGTGGTCTTGTTCTCCCCGTGACCATTGGTGCTGCCGTCGGTGCCGCCGTCGGTGCCGCCGTCGGTGCCACTGTTCTCCTTGTCACCGTTGGCGGTGGTGATGGTGGTGGGCTTGTGACAGTGCCAGAACTCCATCATCTCGGCCCAGTTCTCGCTAGGCAGGTCCTTCCACTCCTTGATCTTGTCCTTGCTGACGATGACTACGTCACACTTGCGGCAGGCGACGTCAACGTTGGGGATGAGGTCGGCGGCGGACCAGGGGACGCGGACGACCTCAGCGCGGCTGGCGGCAGCAGCAGCCTCAGCGGCCTTGACCAGGTCCTTGGCGACCTGTACCCGCCAGCTCATCTCAGTGAGGCCGGGCTTGATCTCGCCGGGGAGGTGCTCGCTGCGGATGTTGGACTTGACGGGGAGAGCCATCTCGGTGGTGACACCCTCGTGGTAGACGTAGAGGGTGGAGGAGTTGCGACCGATGAGGACCTTTGTCTTCCACTCGGAGGGAGAGGGGAGGTGGACAACAACAGAGATGCGCTGCAGCTTGGGGAGGTACTCTGCGTAGATGACAGGGGGCAGTCCACAGGGGACGCGAACGGGGACGGGATAGTTGGAGGACTCAGACATTCTGCAGATCGGGCCCCCCGGGTGGCTGTGAGAGGGTGAAGTGGCTGTGGATCCAGATAGAGATAAGAGGAGAGGCTTCAGATGCTCTTCCACCACCCATGGGAGATGGGAGATTGTGCAGCTTCGTGAAGATGATCAAACAGAAGCTGGACAGGTTCCATATGAATGAGAACAAATGAATCACATTTGCAAGTTCCCAGCCCAGCTGGCAAGCTTTCGTATTGGAAATGGCAGGGCCCGTTGTGGAAGTGGTGAGTGCACGACGACCTCGTGATAGTGGTGGTGAGGATGGTGAGGATGGTGAGGATGGCGTTGGTGGTTGTGCCCATGAACGGCCGCCCCACTAAGGGCCCTCTGAAATCAACTGGCCGCACCCCTGTCCTGTGCGCCCTAACCCTCCTGATCATATGCTCCTGCTGCTGGAGGGAAGTTATATGTCCATCCTTTTTGCTTAATTTCTATTCTGGATGATACAAAGTTGGTTCACACTCATATGAACTTGATGCACTTTGACAAGTCTTTTGGTTCTATGACAATTTGATCAGTGGCCAGGTACATGAGGTGATATGTGTGGGCCTTGTGTGGTTTCGCCGAATTGAAGCTGACACTCTCATATATATCCCCAGATGTATCTATATATGCGCGAGGGACTGAATGCAAACAAATCCACAAGAGGGCCATCAGCTGTACCTCTACACGCAACAAATATCAAAATATTATTGTCCAGGGAAGTGCACTTGAGCTTTGTGCTCCATCAACCCCGACCGACCGCAACCTAATCACGACGCCTTCCAGATTTATTTACAGACATAGGCAGTGAGTGTCTTCTAGGCACGTTCCCTACGCATGTTCCAACTTGTCCAGGCTGTGCTCATCCTACCTTGACAAGTCCATTACCCATGCAGATACCTAGGTGGCCAGATCCTTGGATAGAAAGATGCTAGCAATTGCAGATCTCTCCATCAGCCCTATCAGGTCCTCCACCACGTTTTGGAACCGAAATGTCAGCAAGACTAGTGCAGGTGTACATAGTGGCATCAACAACTCTTCTCATAGGTGTCCTGCCTTTGGTCCCAGGCATGCGAATGTTCTAGTGAGTGATAGCAATATAATGATTCAGGACCTGGGAATCTGGGTCTTGAATTGGACACCCCCCCAAGACATTCTCTCTGCCTTGGGCTTTCTTCGTTCATGCCTACCTACATACTGAAATCTCTTTCCAATTCCAAGTTTACCTATCCACCCATCTAGAAGCAGGCACCGGGCTGGTGTGAATTTCAATGCAACACACGAGGATTTCATGGAACCAGAGTCTAGATAGTTGAATGATAACCCACCTTCATATCTATTTTTCCCAAAGCCAGACATGCACATGCCCAGTGCTGTAGCATTCTTATACATGAGTTAAGACGCATGTTTCAGCACCAGCTAAGCTATCATGGAAGAGGTAGGTAACAACTAAATCATCGAGTTCAATAGAAAAAACATGCTACCAGGCACCTTGGACCTTCGAAAGAATGTCGATGATGCAGAGCCCCCGGGGAGACCTGTCTCAGGAGGTAATATATTATAACTTCCGGTTGGTACCTACCTACCAGGTAGGTAGGTAGGTAGCGAGGCACGGCCCGGGAGGTTGATTGGAATTTTGTTAGTTATGCCCATGTTCGGTCAGTTGGTTCCCACTAGTCCATCGTTGTTGCAAGGCATCGATTTGATCTCTCTCCCAAGGATGGAGACATGCCCGTCTGTCCTCTCCGGCACTGTTCCGTCTCCCGCGCTTCCTGGCGACAAGGCAGATCAGGGCAGAGCAAAAGACTCGACAAGGTCTACCGTTCGAGGGCTGGACCGGCCGTCCGCCTGGATGATGACACAGGGGCATACGCCTGCTTCGGGAAAGCCAACCATCCAAGACGAGAGAAAGAAAGAGAGATAGAAAGGGATAAAATGGATCAAACACCTCTCAGTCATTTTGTCTATGTGCCGTGCCGTGCCGTGCCGTGGTCTCCCCCTCGCCTTCCTTTCACCTCCATATCCATTCCGACCCCGGATCTTCTACTCCTCTCCCTCCTCAGCCTCCTCAGCGATCGGCTCCTCGTCCTCCTCATCCAGACTTCCCGCAGGGACCTCATACAGTCGCAGGATGCTCTTGTTAGGGTCCTTGACGAGCACGTACTTGGCGTCCGGCAGGTCCTCGTTCTTGATGACCATGTCGCAGATGGTGCGCACGATGCCCCAGCCGTTGGACAGCGACAGGTTCATCTGGTTGGCGAAGTCGCGGGGCTTCCAGCCGATGACGCCTAGGATGACGTGCTTGTCGTTGGCCTTGGGGTTGACGCGGGAGACAAATCTGTTGAAAAAAGGATGCGTTAGTTGACTGGTACTATTCTATGGGAGTACGGGGCAACGGGATAGCAGAACTCACCCAAGCTTCATAACATCGGCCTTGGCCAGGATACTCTGCACCGTCCACCTTGCCAGCTTGCACGAGTTGTTCTTCATCTCGGTCGCCACGACCGCACCGCGCTGCGACACTAGCTTAGTGCGCCAGTCGAGCGCGCCGCCGCTGCCCTGCGCCTTGTTGTCGAACTCGTTGAGCGCGTGGACAGTCAAGAACTGGTCGTCGCCGTTGATGGCGTTCTTCTGCGCGGCATCCAGCTCCGCCCGGACGACCAGGTACACGGGGTCCTCGTCGTTGGTGCTGAGATCGAACTTGCGGTACTTGTACACCTTGGACGCCGGGGGCTCGGTCTCCTCGGCGGCGTTGTAGAAGGGGTTGTCGTGCTGCATCTCGACCTTGTTGTTCTGGCTCTCGAGCACAACCTGGTTGGCAAAGTTATGGTTGATGTAGGTAGCCTCCTCGGCCAGGGCGGCGGGCTGGTTGATGCTATCCTTGGAGCCCTCGGAGGCCTCGAGGGGCGCGTCGGCGGCGTTCTCGTTGACGGTGACCATGTCGAGCGCGGCGTTATCGCGCTTGTCCAGGAAGACCTTGTTGCCCTGCTTGACGATGACGATGTCCCAAGGGTAGACAGAGCGCGGGGCGCACATGAGCATCGACAGCACGCTGTCGGTCGCAAAGATGGTCGCCTCGTTCTTGTCGGCCAGCTCCTGGATGACGGGGTCGGAGGAGGTGGTGACGTTGTACGCGGCGCGGTCCAGCACGTTGAGCTTCCTCTCGGCAGCCTTGACGGGCTGTTTGTCGTAGCTGCGGTCGTAGTAGTACAGGAATCCGTAGGCGTCGACGTCCTCGCCCTCGTCGGCGTCCAAGTTCAGCTTGCCCAGGCGGTTGAAGTCGATCTCCTCCAGCAGCTTCCAGTCGGGGCGGATGGCGATGGACGCGTCGCGGTTGCGCTGGGGCTTGTCGTAGTCCTTCCAGCCGAAGCGGCGGCCCCGGCCCCCGCCGCCCTGGTTGTTCCTGCCGCCACGTCCGCCGTCATAGCCACCCTGTCGTCCGCTCCGGTTCATCTGTTGGCGTCCGCCCCGGGTGTCCTGGCCCCGACCACCGCGCTGGCCGCGGCCGCCCCGTGTGAAGACGGCGCCGCGGCCGAAGCGGGTCTTGGCGCTGTCGCGGACGTTGGAGACGACGGAGAAGGAGGCCTCGTCTTGCTCGACTTGGGGGGCGGCGAAGATGGAAGCGCTCTGGGCACCGTAGGTCTGTTGGTCTGTTACATAGGAAAAGAGTCGGTCAGCATGATGTGTTTGATATAGTGGCACTTCTGCCGCAGCAGGCTTGAGGGGGGGGGGGGCGCACCTCTGTAATTCCTATTGTACTGTTGACGTCCGCCACGGCCATCACGTCCATCCTTGCCATCGGTAGTCCAATCCGCCATACGGCCCAGCTTGTCACCCTTGGAGAAGGGGGCGTAAGGCACGCCATCGAGGGTGGTCTCGGTGGTGATCGCAGGGCCCCATCCGTCGCCGTCGGGCAGCGCCGAGATGAGGTCGGCAATCGAGGTAGGCATATTGTGGGGTGTCTTTTTGATAGCAGATGTGAGTTCTGTCTGTGTCGAGCAGCAAATTTCGTGTGGTTGGTGGGAAGTTGAGCCGCAAATGGATGCAGTTGGCGGCAGCGTTGCGATTGTTGTCGAGGTTTGGGTTGGCAAATTCGTCAAATTCGAACAGAAATTCGGCGTGGTGGGGTTAGCGCGTTGTGTGTGGGGCTCACAAAGGAAGGCGGAGAGAGAGAGAGACAGACCCCCCGGAGCCTGGGAGCTTGGGCCAAGAGAAGGGAAGCCAGGGTTAGGGGACCATGGGTCATACCCCACCCCCCACCCTCCCCCTCCTAAGAGGTATATCTGAGTAGGACGAGGGGCATTTGAAGTTGTCCAAGTCAAGCATGGGGGGTTGATCATGATTTCCATCTAGATATCCGGCATCCACTCTCCTCTCTCTCCAGGCCTTTCTCAGAGCATTGTACAAGTCTTATTATTACCTAGTAGATTCTTCTGCTTCTTCTAATCACATCCATTTCCTTGCGACAAGATTGCCCTTCCCTATCTCAATTTGGCTTACAGAGTCATGAGTGCTCTACGACGATGGCCTCTCTTCCGTGGTGTCGACTTGTTGTCCAATAGACCTTCCGGTCAAGTGGAGGGCAGAACCAGCGGTGAGAAGACCCGTACCGTGTTAGGTACTGTACCAAGTTGCCACGTCCAAGAAACCAGTCCAGCATGTCAGATGGCAAACTTTTTAGAGGATGCAGCATGGGAATAAGGTTTGTACGAATACTCGTAATACTCGTAATAGTACATAGTGCACAAATCTTGGCAGTCATGTCTATCTATAAGCTGCAGGTATTGTGGAAAAACGACGGTGGTCATGCAGTAGGCAACTACAGGTATCGTCTCATTGTCTACCCAGACAAGAGCAGACCAGGAATTTCAAAGAGGCGAAGCAAGACAAGACCAACAACTTCATTGCTCTCAGGCCTTGCCCTTCCCTCTCTCCACTTTTCTACTACTCCCCGCAGGCATCATGACATACAGCTCGACCACCTCATCAGCATTCTATGCAGTCTTCTCGTCTGGGCTGTTGCTCCCATCAGCACTCGGACTCGTCGACTTATCACTGTCAGCCAATACGACAGACTTCTCATTGCTCTCCAACACGCCATTCCCAGGTCCACTCGCCGTGTTAGAGCTCGTGCGTTGGAAATACGCGTGCGCCTCATCGCTGAACTCGTCGTCCATCACCACCTGCTCACCCTTCATCTCCTTGTCGCGCTTCTCCGCCTCCTGCAGCTCCCAGTCTCTGCGCAGGTCGCCCACCTTTTGCTTCAGGTCCGCCTCGGGGTCGTAGTGCTTGCCCACCCCCATCAGGCGCTCCCACATCGACAGGTGCTGCGGGTGCACCGCGATGCCGTGGTAGTCGGCCTCGCGACCCTGCAGGATGTACTGCCAGCGACGCTCCTGCTCCTTCAGGTCCAGCCCTGTGGTGTCGGGCAGCCACAGGAAGGTGAGCACCATGCCCGCCAGACCGAACCATGGTACCACGTAGAAGCGCATTTGGGTGTCGATGTAGTTGTACAGGATGGCCGCCAGCAGCGCGCCCGCCTTGCCGATGCAGGCGGAGAAACCGTGGGCTGAGGCGCGCACGGGCGTGGGGAAGACCTCGCCGGCCACGAGGAAGGTGACGGCGTTGGGGCCGAACTGGTTGAAGAAGGACGACAGGTAGTACATGGCCTGGAACGAGTGGATGCCGGCCTCAGAGCTGTAGTACTTGTACCGGAAGGCTGGGATGACGAAGCACAGGAAGCACACGAAGAAGCCGACCTGCTGCATGTTCTTGCGCCCGTACAGCTTGTTGTCGATCAGGAACGACGCCAGATAGTAGCCCGCCAGGGCCACGATGATGTTGTACAGGTTCCACACCCACGTGGTCATGATGGACGACGAGTTCTCCGTCACCACCTCGATGAACTGCGATTGGAAGAGCTTGTTGCCGTAGAAGAAGACGTCGTTGCAGAACCACGCACCGGCCGTCGCGAGGATGCGTCCACCAAAGTACTTGAAGGTCAGACGCAGCGAGTTGATGTCGTAGCCGGTGACGTTGTTCTTCTTCTTGGCGATCTGCAGCTGACGCGAGGCTTGCGGCATCTTGTAGGCACGGTAGTAGGCGAGCCACAAGGTGCCGACAGCGGGGATGGCGAAGGACAGACGGAAGACGACCTGGGTGCTCTGGGTGCCGTAGGGCGGGTTGCCGTCACCGTGGTGGAAGATGAGCAGCAGCACGATGAGCAGCGCCTGGTTGGCCAGCTGTCCCCAGCCCTGCATCAGGAAGGCGGTGGTGACCTTGCGGCCACGGTGCAGACGGTCCTCGCGCGTCGAGACCTTGCCGGCGCCTACGGCGTTCTCCATGGAGGAGGTGGCCGTCATGGGGTACTCCCCACCGACACCGAACGAGTAGATGAACAGCGACCAGGCGTAGCAAATCACCCAACCCTCGAGGCTGGTGCCCCAGGACGCGGTAAGCATGATCAGACCCAGCACCATGATCAGGGCGTCCTGAATCAGACCCCATCGTCGACCAACCCAGTCACCAATCATCTACAGCAAGACACATGGTTAGCATACGCAACGACTGGCGCGTCATGGCTGGGCACGGCGTCTTGGCTGCATGAGGGGGGTTACTTACACCAACAGCGACCTGACCGCACATGATACCGATAATCTCCAGGTACGTGACGGCGGCAATCCAGTTGATGTCGCATTGCCCGTCGACCGTCTTGGAGCCCCAGCATTCCTGCCAGCCATCGGTCTTTTCGAAATAGGAGCTCAGGTTTCCGATGGAGAACAGCACATAGCCCTCGAGACCAAGACCAGCACCGGGCAGGATGGCGTTGTGCCAGTACCAGCTGAGAGGGCTGAGAGGGTCCTTCTTCATCATGCGGCCGATCTGGCCTAACTCCTTCTTGGCCTCGGCGTTGTTGACCTTGTTGACGAAGGAGACACGCTGGCGCAGGGGAAGATCGGCCCAGTAGACACCCTCGGGAGTGTACGAGTCGTCCGGGTGGGTCAGGTAGCTGAAGATGCGGCGCTCCTCCTCCGAGGTCATACCGGTGTGGGTAGGGTAGCGGTAGACCTCGTCGCCGGTCTCCGGGCCGTGAGGCACGGGAATCTGACCGACGACGGAGTGGTGGTGTCGATCAGGCTCGAGATATTCCGACATGTTGGCGGACGCAGCGGAAAATGTCCTCTGTGGTGACTCCTTGGGGGGGGGGGAGTGAGGAAATATGTGAAGGGCTTACTGAAAAGCCTCACAAGGTACGGTGGGGATATAGGGCGAGGGGAACCGCACAGGAGTGTGTTATTTCTCTGCAGAGCTCGAGCCAAACGAGACCCCAAGGTGAAGGTGGTGATGGGGGGAGCGCGAGAGCTTTTAAAAGAAGATTTTCGGGAACATGGAGCATCGAGCGGTACGACGGAAATACAGGGAAGGGAAACCCTGCAGGTGTCGTGGATGGTAAGGTATCCTGGGGGAGGAAGAGTTGAGGATCACAGTGCAGGGATCCACCAGGGGACAGGGTGGACAAGCAGGATACGCGCTTCGATGCGGCTACGAAGTACGCAGGAAAGAAACTGTCGAGAATTATGGGGCCGCCGATGGCCGAGGAAGGGCACGAAGAAGAGACTAGAACGAGGGCAGTGACCCGCGAAGGCAAAGGCGAGGTGGGGTCTTTTTCTTGACCTCGTGGTCGAGGAGAAGCGTGTGTATGGTCGAAGGGGGGACGGAATATCAAGTCCAGCTCCGCAAGCCTGGAGGAAGAAAAGAAGGCAAATCTGAGATGCACGTACCATGGTGTCTACCTAGGTACGTAAGCAGGTAAGGTATTATGGTATTGCCTCGCCTCGGGTCCTGGTCTTGGCTTATGGGAAGTGGCTACCTGAGTACCCAGGTACCCAGGTATCCAGGGACCTGGGTAGGTACCTCTGTACCTGCCCACCTACCTACCTTCCATACACTACAAGAATAGAAACTTGGCAAGTTATAAGCAATCGGCAGCCACGGCTGCCAAGGTGTGCTGCCAAAAGCTTGCTTGTCTAGCAGGACCAATGCAGAGTGAGCATGTACTTGTGCAGGTAATTCTTGAGTCAACTCACGTCTCATGTATTACGTACGTGCGCGGAGGTATATGCGGATGGTCGTGCGGATGGATGTGCGGATGTGCATACCATAGTACATTTGCTCAGGACCGTCGGTGTCTCGTTCTGGATGTTGTAGCCGCGTGTGGATGCTCCGACGCGCGGGAGAGGGCCATCGGGAGGAAGGGAGCAAGGCAGGATGGCCAAGAAGACCAGACGGGATGGGACGATCGGGACGCATCTCGAGCCTTGCCGTCCTGCCGCGCCACCGTGCCGCCGTGCTGGCCCTGGTTGTCAGCTTGTGGCCGAGGGGATATCAAACAAGTTCCCGTCACGGTGGCATGCCGCCAGAAACAATGGACGCTTGGGACAGTCTCCACCGCCGACTGTCTTATACCTAGCAAGTCGGCATCCAAAAGCATTCTTCCATGTTGATCCCCGGGCTGACGAACCGACCGGGCTGCCATACAGTATCCGTCATACTTTAGGACGAGCATTGGTCGCATCACCAAGACTCTCTCTGTTTACAACCCGAACCCTGAGGTCGACCGGTTGATGTCTTTCTTGCCCTTGCAGCCTTACCATCGAGCCTTCCCGTTTTGGGTCTCGGCTGGTGCCACAGTAAGGCTAGCAGGGGTCGGCAGGGGTCGGCAGGGGTCTGCAGTGGACCACCGCTGGAACTCTGTGCTGCCTACATAGTACTTATTTGTAGTACTCTGCAGTAGTCGTGTACAAAAGTACAAAGTAGAGTGGGGGATGGTCGTGGCTTCTCCCATAATTCAGGAAGCCAATAAAAGCCCGAGAAATCCCACACGTGCTTGAACGACAGGACGTCCGGGCACGTTCCTTCTCTGTCGCCTTCGACTACATCTCTCTATCTCTCTATCTCTCCAAGCTGCCGCTGCCAACTCTTGCGCCCACCAAAGCACCACCACGTACTACACACGTAACACCTCACGCCATCGAGATGAGCTAGACAGTACACAGTACACAGTACATACATCGTACACAGTACACCCCAGCATCGCACAAGTTGAACGAGCAGCCGCACCCATCCCCCATCCCGATTCGAAGCCGACGATCCTGCTTCCACCAACCCACTCTTGGATACCCACCTCTTGGATACCCACCTCTTGGATGCTAATCTTCGAACGCACAGCTTTCCCGCCGGTCTCCGCCTGCCGGTGGCTGAGCATTTTGGTCGGCCCGTGGCGTCTCGTCGTCCCTCTCGACCCATCCGAGTTCTCACCGAGCCCACGTTTTCCCTCGAACCTTACGGTTGGCCAAGGCATGCCAATGCACCTGATGCCTACCGACAATGGCAGACCGAATTTCACGTCAAATGATCATGGCCAATCAATAGTTGTCCAAGCTCCATTGGGTCACCGAGAGGTCGAGATAGAGCGACGGCAGCGACAGCAGCAGCGAGCATGGCAATGTGGATGCAACCTGGATGCAACCTGAGCATCCGCCGGCGACATTGGCTTGCGTCTCGTCCAGGGTTGAATATCTTCATGCAGTGGTGGTTCCCTCTGCATATTCCGGCCCTTCCGCTGCATCTTGACAGATGGAGTCGGAGTCTCCATGGGGATGCGCGAAAGAGAGCATACCCGGCTGGGTTTGGACTTGCTTTCCGAGCCTTTTTTTTGTCGACGCGAGCTGGGTCACATCACGAGTGTCTTGCGTATCGTGCTGCTTCAGTCCCCCTCCTCTCTGTTCTGTTCTGTCCCGACCGAACCACGACTCTCCACGGCAGCAGCAGCACTCGCTCCCTTCGGCCGTCTAGAGTTCTGGATTGGGCAAGTCGTCACACGACACCTCACTCATGATCCCATGTCTGCATATGCCATGCCCAGGTGTCACTGACCTTGGCGAACGGGAAGCCGCCTGCTGCCATGCGAGATGTTTCTGCTCCGATCTCTTGGCGGCGAGCTCCCCAAATCCCAGGTTGCACTTAGCCTTTTCTTGGCCTGGCCGAGAAAAGTCTATTCCTCTACCGGGTCGTGACGGGAGACGAGCGCGAGACGAGGATCAGGACCAGGACCAGGTAGGTTCTCCTCCACTATGCAAAGGCCCAGTGTACCTGAGTCTCCTTGTCAGCTCTCGACCACAAGTCGACAGCGAGACTTTGCTACTTGTGCGGCTGGCACGTGGACTGTGGATTCTGTCACACTATGTATTTCGCCTGGGAATTGGGATCGGCGTCTGGGTATGGAACGAGTAAGTGAGTATTTGTTGCGCACAGTGATATTGTCTCTCCGCCGTTCCCCTATGCCGGCACAGGGCGGAGCGGGAAAACAACGAGGTCGGTCATCCAAGATCACCCCTCAGCTCGTTCTATAATCGACAACACGTGGTGCAAAATGTCTCCATGGTCACCAGGGTAGGAATAGAATCGAGAGATCCCTACAGGTCTATTTTCACTTGTGAGGGCGGTGGTCTCGATCCTACGCTGGTTGTGTCCGGGGGCAAGAACACATTGTTCCCCCCCCCTTGTTCTTGGCCATTCTCGCTGCTCTGAAGCAGCGCTACTTACCTGAGTGTAAGGGAAATGGAGGAGAAACGGGCATGAGTGGAGGTTCACAAAACCCCAAAGCAAACCCGCTCACCATGAGTTCTGAACATGTCTGGCCAGAGGCTCGGGCCACGCATATGCGTTATTGCGTATCGTGATAACGGGTGCCTTCAGCAGAGTATGACAGCGAACGAAACTTTGGCCTGGCTTACCGAGCAATCAGACACTTCATTGGTTCGTCATTTTCTCTGTGCCGTTTGGACCATTCTGTGTCGTACCATTTTTGGTGGGGTTCTGGGGGGGGGGTGCCCGCAAGACGGAGCATATACTCCTGAGAACAGCTCAACTGAGCCATCGTTATGTCCGGCCCATTGCTTAGCTCCGACATTTACACGGCGGCCGACGGACTGCTCTGGATTTCTACACTCACTTGCCTTTTGGCATTCGTGAGACAAGTTTTCCTGGTTCATCCTCCATCGTCACATTTAGACCTTGGGGTTGAGGCGAATGTAGAACCTCGGAAGTGTCGCGGCAATTTGAAGATGAGTTCCGTTCGTGAGAATAGTCGAGGATCGTGAATATCGGTCTGCCGCATTTCGAATGCCGAAGACATGGGCACATTTTGAGTGGAGTTCGGCACAATCCATTGTCGACAGGCTCTGGGACTTGCATGATGTACTACATGGTAAGAGCAGGAAACAGTATCGCGCGACAGGAATAGGGATTCTCAGTCAGGAGTGTGTCTGTCTCCCCTCGCTCAGGTCAGGTCGCTTGGGCAAGGGGGGGGGAGAGGGTGAATTGAAGAAGACACAGCAAGTTCACGTGGGTGTTCAGCGGACCTCATCGCGTCAAACTCATTGGCTGGGTCTCCGGGTCCTGCTGGCATTGAAGAGCCGGTCTGGCTGAGCAACTCATGCTTCCATGCGACGGCAGACATGAAATCCTATCCGTTGTTGCCACGCACCCGAAACCTCCACGTCCAGTGCCCCTCGGGGCTCCTAGCCAGCTCCCGCATGTTGTTCACAAACGGCCGGATCCCGCTCTCCATGATCTCCCCCTCCCGGATGGCCCTCTCGGCCAGCATCCTCGCCCTGTCGGAATCGCCCACGCCGTTCCACTCCACCGCGGCTCGGTAGTAGGCCTCCACCATGCGCGTCACGAGCCCTTCCTCGCGGTAGAGGTCGATGAGCCGCTCGGCCTTGTCCGGGGTCGCGCCCGACGCCGGGGTGTAGTTGTCGAGGTCGGCCCAGAGGCTGCGGATCTGGGTGACGCGCGCGTCGGACTGCTCGGTTTCCGCCGCGGGGGCGGTGCAGAGGGCGCAGGTGCACTCGAACCCCCAGTGGTGAAGGAGGAACATTTGGCGGCTCATCTGCGTCTGGACGGGGCTTGGAGGGAGGGGGGGGAATAAGGCGTGTTTAGTGAAGGGCCAGCCAAGACGCTCGTGAAGGGTTTGGAAGGGGGAAGAAAGAGGGAGGGGAGGGGAAACTCACTCCGAGTAAGTTACCGTGAGCTCTTCCCCAGGTTCAACCACTCTAGCAGCAAAGACCTTGTGTGAAAGCGTCGAGTCGTCAAAAAAGTATTCGGAATTCGGCCGACAGGCGTGATTCAGACGGGACACTGCACACGTTGAGAGGAGGGAAGTGAGCCTTCTCATCGATCCAGGGAACAGCAGCAAAGGAAAAGGGACAAAAAAACTGATCCTGACCTTGCGGGAATACCGAGTGAAACACCTCGACATCCTGGATCTCCGTCCTAAAATTGTTCTTCATGAAGATATGGTACACCCTCTCCGCATGCGTCGCCACCTCCTCGTGCGTCGTCAAGTTCAGATACTCGGCCCGATGAGCGGGCGGCAGGTCGTCCACGGCCTTGGTGAGGAGCTCGGTGAGACGAGATTTGCCCAGGCGCCGGAACGACGTGTCATCCAGCATCACCGCAGGCGTGCGTACCATGTAGATCTCGCTCGCCTCGACCGGGCGCGCTGCGACCATACCGAGGCCTTTGCCGGGGATGGGCACCTCTCTGTACGGCGGCGGCGGCGGCGGCGGCGGCGGCGGCGGCGGCGCCGAATCATCATCATCATCATCATCATCATGCTCTGCCAGCGAACTAGGCCCCGCGCCGTACTGCTTCCCGAACACGGGCAGCGCGGAGACTTTCTGGAAGACCTCCCGGGTAGTGACGACGGACAAGCCGAGACCATGGTTGAAGGACGGATGCGTGAAGGTGCAGTACGCGGCTTCGGAGCCCCCTGGGATCTCGCGGCAGACGTCGCCCCTGATCCACTCGTCTTTCTTCTTCTTCTTCTTCTTCTTCTTCTTCTTCGGGGGGATGGTGGTGGTGGTGGCCTCATTACCGCTTGCTTGGAGCAGCCGGTCCCCCGCGACGACGATGACGGCGGGACACACGTCCCCGGAGGAGTCTTGCCCGGTACTGGCGCCGAATGGCTCGAGAGGACAGATGGGCGCTAGTGAGAGGACATGCTGCTCGGCGGAGGGCGCCGTTCCCAAGACTATCGGAATCGGAAGCAGCCATGTCGCCAGAGGAAGCTTGGAGGAGATATGCATCGTACGCCGGTCCAATCTTTGTACTATAAGTCACACGACACATGGAGAAGCACGTGGGATTTGGCGTGGAAGTTAATGAAATTCCCGCCCTCTCACCGCCAGCTCAGGTGCGGTTCAAATGTGAGTGCCACGGCGACGACGTTTCAGGTTATTTCTTACCACCATCCCAGCGTCGATCGGGATAAGATTTGGACCTGGATCCCTGTGACAAGACTTCGGATGTCAGATGAACTACTCGCACATAGCCCGAATAAATACCAACTTCAATATATAACATATCATCCCTAAAGCTAATAATAGATGATATCCTACCTGAGCAACCTCTCCTGCTATGATACCTACTCGAAACCAAGTCTCACTACCATACTATTCCTAAAGGGAGGAAACAGTAACGAGTAGCCTGTTGTTGATGATCCCAGACAAAAGATGGTCGGCTTGCATTACCGTATCTATATAAAGACATGTGCGAAGCTTTCGCCGTTTGAATCATTTCAACCATTATGCCACTTGTTGGCCGGGCGTTGACGCCGGTCTTGGACTAGCTGTGTCGATGAAGTCTGGACTTTAATAGCATCACCAGCTAGTTTCGAGTAGGTTGTGAAGCTCTTATAAGCTTGATGCCATCCAACCACTCTAGTCTACGGTTTGGCTATTATTTTGCTCTTGTGGTAATGTAAGGAGCGGGCGGAAGCCCACTCTGATAAATCTACGCCTGGGACAGGGTCTGAGGACTCTCTTTAGCTTAGAAAAATCACATCCGCTTCACCGGCATCTGACCGGACGTTCAGAATCGTTGAGAATCCCCGTTCAAATCTCTCAGACCCGGTCAGGGAAAATACTCTCTTACTGTTAACGGAACGGTATAATCTTGGGTGCTAGGCTTTCAAGCATCCTCTATTATATGAACGCAGCTGTGATAGCTTTTATAGCTATATTGGCAGCTTCAAAAACAACAGCTACTTACCGTGCCTATTTTCTGCCCTGCGAACACTCGTTCCCGAGATGATTCGGGCAGAAGGTCGAAGCACGTGAGTAGCGAACGTTTCCAGAAAAGAATGGCTATCTAGGCATGTAGCTGGTAATACATCAAGAGAAAATAACACCACCCCAGCCAGACTTGTAGCGAAGGGGGAATATATCCCTTTCAATCCACAGTCTCTCATGAGTTGCTCCCCCAGACTGGAACATATCTTCCAGTTAATGGGCAGGTGCGCGCTTGGTGCATTGTTTGTCCTTGAACGCACCACATGTGGCTCGCTGCCAGCCTCGCTCGATATATTTCATCTTTGTCCCGATGCCGTTTTTCCAGTGCACATGCGCCACGTTGTTCTGGTATTGTGAGAATCAGTAAAATCCTCTGAGCCTTGGTCTCTCAAGGTATCGAGAAAAGCGATTTATTTACCTCGTGCAAATAGCAATGGCGCTCCGACTTTGCCGAGTGGCCGCGTGGGACGGCCTTGTAGACTGACGTGCCGCAGCCGCTTGGATCACCCGGGATGAAGCTTTTGTCGAAGATGTGGTCGTTCGGAATGATGACATCGCACTGGAGGAGGGCCATTTCCGCGTAGCACTCGCACTTGGCTAGGTCCGCAGTCTCCCAATCCCATTCCGGATCTTGTTGAGGCAGATGACCCAGCCTCTCACAGTCGGGTGAGAACCCCAAGGACAAGGCGGCATCTGTGGAATTTCCAGCGTCTAGCGCTTCAAGGACCGAGTCGGACGACTGCCTGACACCAATGTATGTGGCTGCGCACTGTGATTCCAGACATCAGCGTTTGCAATCTTTATGATCCGCAATGCAGTAAGTAGGTAGGCAGGTACTCACCAGCAAGGGATAAATCCCGTAGAGCAGAAGCGTGTTCTTCATCTTCTCAACACCGAGTGGGTGACGTGTAAGTTGATTCAAGGTTGGGTAATTCTCTTTCAAGGTTGGGTAATTCTCTCTGGCTTAAGAGGTCTGAGGACAGTGTAAAGGGGTGGAGTCTTTTTGGAAGATCCGGTTTTCCCTCTTGCTGGAATTCTGGTTCTTTATAATTATTCTGTGTGCCGTCCTTTCACAAGTTAGCATTGATCTTGTCCCTACCTGCTATAGTGCCATTTTCCGACATGGATCAGTCCTTGCGAGGCTGCAGCCGTGGCGATCCAACCTATGAAGAGCTGTTTGACACGCATGGAAGCCTCTAGTCTTGATACTGAAAGTGAACCCGTGTCTTTTAGGGTGAATTATGAATAGCCTCCATGCCTACCTTCAGCCTACTCACGCGCTGCCACATATAAAATGCCAATTTATGAATGATTGACCACAATATTTTAGCCATAAGAGGACCTGGAATAGCCTTCTACGAAGTAGCTCCATCAATAGTTATTTTAATACTGATCTTAAACTCTAGTAGCCCCCGGTCTCATGGCTCAAGATGTATGATAAGGAGAACCTGTCGTGGTCCAATCAACCTGAGAGTGAAAGATGCCAGTGACGAAGGGAAAATTTAAGCCTCTGCCCCAGGCGATAAGAAAACAGCTAAACAACTAGACTACTTGTTCGTCCTGACCCATCAATAGCATCGGCATTTCTCAGATGTCCTACTGATACGTTGATACGTGTCTAGATGCATGAATGATTCGAGCCAGCCTGTTCTAGCCCATAAAGATCGACTGGCCTCGTTTGGAACCGCCGCATGGCGGAAGACCATGAGACAGAACATAACGGCACAGACAAGGCCCAACGTCTATAAGAAGTGCTCCTCCCCAAGGCGCAAACTGTTTGCTGCTCAAAAATAAACTGTGAAATTACTAGACATGACCATTCGTTCTTCCAATCTTGACATAACTGGCACCAGATACTACAGATTCTATTTTGATTACTGGCCATGGATATAACAGACACTACGGTGGAACCCATCACCCTGGCGGTGATTGGTCTCATCATGTCAGTCATTGCAGAGATTCAAAGCGCACTTTCTATAATGTCAGCCGTGATTTCCTTGGGAGGCAACCCGAAACCTCCCGGCGTGCCTCCACATTGGGGCGTGCCCTGGGGCTCATTCCTGACCGTGGGCCTGGAAGACTGGCGCAACGACAGTCGACCAGATGCTCCAGGACTGGCAGATCCTGGCGGTCCATATCCCGAAATATGGGTATAGTACGTTGCATCCCTTCTCGTCAACATCCATTTGTGGGCCTTCATCCATCCACTTAAGAGCTGCCACACACAGTATCACAGGCTCAATAATCTTCCGGCCGTGCTAAAGGCACGGTGAATGCGCATGGAGGAGGAGGAGGGGGGTTGCCATCTCATTCATAGTATTGGATTACACAGAGGTTGCTTGCTAATATCAGTTCTGCAGTAACGACAACGGCCAGTTGCTAGGCACGCAAAGGAATGCCAACAAGCGGGCAAAACAAAATCGGCATTCCTACCTGCCAATATACCCATTGAATCGGGAGCATCATGAGAGCCAGCTCGCCACGTACATGCTTCTTGCAGCCCGCAGCGACAAGGCGGTCTGTATAGTCGACTTGGGACTCCACCAACCAGTGGATCATGTACGTACATACACCACTTATGCAACTCGCTCTGTCCCGATAAATATTGTCACCGCAGCTTCTCAGTCGGGATGATTCAAGGTTCCGAGCTGATAGAAGCGGGTGCTTGGCTGTACAAAGTGGGTTGATATCGATCCGCTCACTATCATGCAGGAGCAAATCATGGCTTTCGGCGGATCTGGCAATGCTCCCGCTGGAACCTACGCATTCAACTCGGAAACGGCGAGGGTATGTGGAGCAAGTTGGGTCAGTACAGTATTCAGCCGCCCAGGGCACAACCTCTTGCTTCTCCTTATAGATGTCGACTGACGCAAGCTGCCCCAGTATCCCAGCGGTGTTTATCGCACGAGAGGCGAAGAAGACGAGGCCACGGCCGTCGTCGTTCCTTGCTTCTGGCTAGGAGGGGACAGTGGTGTCGAAGCCATGCAGCTGCATCTGCCCAGTCATTCCGCCAGAGACTCAGCGATTCCTATCGACAAGATCAATGGTAGCGCCGAGCTGATCTACGATCAGTTCTGCAACCGGCCCCACGTCCTGAACTTCTGGCCCAAGGAGGAGCTGCCCTACGAGAGACGGTTGATCCCGAGTCTTCTCATCCACAACCGTACTCTGCGAGGTGACAAGACACTCAACGGCACCGGGATCAGAGACCGAGAGGGAAAGGAAAGTCACGACGGCTCCATATCCACCCGCAACATCGATGCCGACTCACCCCAACATAGCGTGATCACCATCGCCCACAAGAGCCACGCCGGGCTGTCGGCCGTCGCTGTTTGCAAGTCGCCAAAATCATATGGCCCTGATTTTGTGAATATCGTCGAGAAGAAATTCTGCCGCATGTCGGATCACACCCTATGGCCCATTTGCAGATTCGATGGCCGTCGAGACAATTGCTTTGACATGGATGCCAAACAACTAGTCGTGGGTGGCAAAGTTACCCGCAACGAGCCTTACAGGCATGAAGTCCACATGCCCTTCCAGGAGCAAGACCTATCTCAGCTGGAGCAAGAAGAAGGCTTGACAATTCGGTCTCTTTAATTTGTTGATCCAGAGTTCTTTGATCTTGGTCCATGGTTCACATAGTACCTAGCTACATGTATATGTGTACCTAGTGATCCTAACAATAATGTCTGGTATATGACATTGAAAGTTTGTATGCAACCTAGAAATGTAGGCCCGGCCCTGGAGTCCTCTACTAACCTTTCCCATCTTGGCGTGCGCCCCGCTGCGAAGTCCAGGAGTTCAATCCGAGCTACAGGGGGAGCTATATCACCACTACACGGAGATCCATCCATCCATCCATCCATCTTCCTTGTGCCAAGCACGATGGGCGCCGCGCCCGGATACGGCGTAGCAGATGACCCTTACACAATTCCCGATCTCCCTCCGGCCTGAAGCTTTTCGGGGTCCAAACATCCGGAGCCGACTGGGACGGATCAAGACAATAGCTACAGTGCCCCCCCCCCGGAACTTGGTGGTGGACTAGGTGGACTGGTGGATTAGAAAGTAAGTAGACTGGGGAGTGGACTGGTAATTGGGGGAAGTGCGGACCATAAGGGGTGAGTGAAATGGCCCATCCAACAGAAGGTCCTCCGACGGTGGACCGATTTACCTAGTAGGTACCTAGAATGCACCCAAGGTAGGGTACGTGGCAATGGACACGGGTCCTGTTGTTACCAAGACGGCTTTAAAACATATACCACCACTGAACAGTATTCCAATCTGAAGAGTCTTGATTCATACCTATGCGTCCACTCTGCGTCTCCCCCAGTCCCTCCCTTTGTCAGCTCAGCCCATCCCTCTTTTTTGTTTTACATGTCTTTGTTCGCTTGCTTTTCCTACACCGCCACTCCACCAGTCACCACACCACAAAGAGGAAACAAATTCATAATACACAGAACACAGAACACAGTCCAACCAAATCCTTAAAATGCCATTTTAGCAAAAGAAGTAGAGACATATGAAAAGAAGAATGTGAAGGAAGAACAAGCCCGTCTGAACCCAGAAAATGGGAGTCCCATGCATGCTTTGACTTCGCAAGAGGCGCATATCAATCAGAATTGGCCGCCTCCCAGTCCTGAAGTAGCCCTTCTAAACGCCGTTGCTATAGTGAATAAGTTCCTCGTCTTCAATGGACCAACCACCACCCCCAACACCTATTCCAATCTCACACCGACGTCTGCAGTCCAACATCACATCTCCTAGTGCAGCCATGCAGTCTCTGCTGGGTTCAGTTCAGACTCTCGATTTGGATCTGCTCCGCTAAACGCCGCGCTGAGCCTATGAAGTGTGATGACAATTTTGGAACGTAAAAAAAAAGGAAAAGTGAAATTCAATTTGACGCAAGGAAAAAGGTCTTCGCTTCATGCAGTTTGGTGCCATGCTTTCTTTCATGGTGCTGTAAACCCTCTCAAGGAGTTGCCTCCATTATCTCGACGTCAGGTGTTTTCTCTTTGTGCACTTTGGTGCTATGGTTATGTTCGAGAACGATGTCTGATCGACCCGAACCACCTTGCGAGTCATGGGGTCGCCTCCGTAGTCTCAATGACGACGCCGGGGTCCTTCTCTGGCGCTCTCGGGGTCGGTTCTTCGTCTCGACTTCTTCCCTCCGCGGGCGGTGTCTTCTGCTCTGCTGCGACCGGCGGTGGTCGTGGTGTCTCCTCCACATCTGCTGAGCCGTCCTCTCCGCCCATCTCAGTCATCCGCGGTGGCGTGTGAACGATGACCGTCCTGTCCTCCTCTTCCAGATCGTCCTTAACGAAAATCGGACCAGGACTCAATGACATCCCACCCGCATGCAAGTCCGGCGGTGCCAGGCTAGGCCCCGACAGCGGCGAGTGCTCTTGTGAGCCTAACTCATTGTTGGGCGTGGTCAGGACCTGCGTTCCGGGCTCGGAGATGCTCGCGCCTTCCGAAGCAGGCACGTTCATGCTATCGTGGCTGTTGGCGCGCATCATCTCGATACCGAGCTTGGACGACGGGAGCACCGACTTGCTGCGATAGTGCTGCTTCGAGGCCTGAGCGGCGGTGATCGGCCCGATGCCGACGGGCTTACCGTCGATGCCGAGACCAAGCTCATCGTCTTCATCATCTGCTGAGTCGATGCTTGACATGCTACCATCGAGACGGCGCTTCTCCATAAGTTCACGCTTTGCCCGGAGCTTTTCAAATGATCTCCGAGGCTGCGGAGATGCTATGGGCAGTGTCGAGCTTTCGTGCTCAATCGTAGCAGGTGCACTCTTGTGGAGCACCAGTGGCGTGATCGCTTTGGTGGGATCACTTGAGCTCAATAGATGCTCCTCCGACGGCAGGCCGATGCCCAGGCCTTGATCCTCCCAATCGCCCGTGGCTTTGCGGCTGATCACGACCGGAATCTCATCAGCGGACTGCGATTCTGAGTCGCCAAAGACACTGGAAATCGAGTCTTCACGGCTGGAACCCCGAAAGCTGCTCCCAGTGCGATTGGCAAAACCAGCAGACGACGTACCACTGGTGGGGCTGTCCTCCAGTTTCGAGCTTTCTTGCCTCAAGCTCGATGGTGCCGGGTGAGCCATGGCCAAGGACATGGAAGTGTTTTGAACGGGTGAGGCGGCTTTCCATTGGCAGAAGTGGGCCAGCACCTCGGTCAGTTTCGATGAACTAATGGGCTTCTCGATCAGCGAGTCGAAATAGTGCGGGGCCTGTAGCTCCTTCAGGTAGGCCGTTATGGCGACCAGGGGTGTGTGCGAGTTTGCATTCTTGGTCTCGCGGATCATCTTGGCGACGTCGGCTCCGATGATTTGTGGCAGCTTGAACTCCATGAAGATGATGTCGAACTTGATGTCGCTCATGGCGTATCTGACCGCTTCGGGCCCCGTGGAAGCGGATATGGTGCGACAGCGCAGCTTCTCGAGCAGCTTCTCCATGACCATCCGCGACACAGGGTGATCCTCACAAATGAGGACGTCAAGCGCGCGGAAGGTGGGTGTATCGCAGGCGATCTGTGACATACGCCGAGAGCTCTGTCGACGTCTTTGGACTCTCAGGAGAGCCGCATTGGCCTTCTCGCCCTCGTTGTCGGACGACGACGGTGACATATCGAACACCTGGCTGCGACGATTCCTGTGGTGGGCAAGAAGGTCCGCAGCCACTGGGCTCCCCTCCTGAGAGCCAACAGTAAGCGACCTTGACCGATTGGTAGAACCGCTTCGCTGGCGAGGCGAGGACAGCGATTTCTGGGGCGACACAAGAGAGAGAGGTGGCGGTGCGGAACCACGGCCCTTGACCGGAGATGCCGCCGCCGAACTGGCTGCTTTCTGCAGACTCGGCGGGACACGTGGCACCTCGGGCACGAAATTACCTGGCTGAAGTGAGTTTCCTGAGTTTGTATGGTGAGACAGACTAGAAGAAGTGCTTGAAGCCTTACGTCTTCCCTCTTGCCCAGCAACGAACGACACGAGAAGGGGCGACGATGGCTGCGAGACCCGGCTCGGTGACGAGTGCGAATTGCTCGTGCCAGATGGCGATTGAGGTCGTTGTGAGGCTTTGGCGCTGGACAATGTCCTTTGAACCCCGAGGTTGGCAAGCACAGGGCTCCCTTCGAGCCCTGCCGAGCTACCAGGCGATGTGACCTGGGTTCCACCGGGACTGATGGCGGTCGGATTTTTGTTCTGAGCTGCAAGAGCTTCGGCGCGCAGTTTCTGTATGACGTCCTTGTTTGCCTTGTCCAGCACAGGTAAGTTCTTGTAGGCAAAGCTGCCAAAATCGTCATTAACAGTAGGCTCGCTCAATCTTCTGCTCTTCAGATCTCGGACGTGTGGTGGTATGTGAAGCGGCATGAGCCCTCGCTTGATCGAGTTGACTTGGGAGCGGACACGTGACAGAGCATCGTGCGGCCGGTCCGGATAGTCTGCGGCCGGGGCGGATGAAGGTGGCGACAGTTGGTCTTCCATCTCTTCTGCAAACGACTGAAGCGTAGCCCCACGGGCATCGAAGTACTCAGTGTCCTCGAGATTCTCAGGCTGAGGCACAAACTGAGCCTCATCCTGGAGCAGGGTTTCCCAATTCATCCCTTGGAACCAAAGGTGATTTCGAATCTCCTCTCCGCCAGAGGCAAACTTCTCGTCCTTGTTGGAACCCAGCCGTTCTTGGGGGTCCAGGCAGAGTAGCCTGTTTATCAAATCTTTCGCCGCAGGGGACACCTCATCCTGGTCCTCGGGTGGCCAATGAATCCTCCGAGCGAGGATGTTCTCGAATACCTGCTCGGGCTCGCTGGCATGGAATGGAGGGATGCCGTAGAGGAACTCGTACAAGATGCACCCGACCGACCACCAATCGCTGGTTTCATCCTGCGGCTCTCCGCGAATCGTCTCAGGAGCCAGGTAATCTGGTGTGCCGACGAAACGGCGATTTGTATCTTCTGGGTCGAACAAGGCCCAGTTTGGCGGAGGCATGGTGGGCTGGGGAGGCGTGCCTTTTCCTGGCTCTAAGCTGCTGTGTGTGCTGGCTGTGCTTGTGTGTCGAAGAGAACCAACATCTGGGGATGGACTACCTCCCTCGCTGCCTTCGTTTAGTGAAGCAATGGCGTGTGAGACTGAGCCATGCTGGCTGTCGTTGAGCGAAAAACTGCCTAGCATGTGCGTCAGAGTCTCGCTACCGCCACTGTCGCTGCGATGACTGCTAGAAATACGGCGAGGTTCGTGTTGAGCAGGGCCGAGGCTGAAGTACGATGGCTGCCCTAGACCGTGACCGAAATCGCTTGGCGTCATTTGAGGTGTCAATGCTGGTGAGTGCTGCGGTTGATGGACGTCAAGGGAGGTTGACCGAGACGCCGACGAGCCGATCGACAGTGACCTGGCGAAAGGTCCCGTTTTCAACAAGTCGGGTGCGGGTTCGGTTGCTCCTGGGTGCAAAGCCCGCGTCTGTCGACCAACCAGGCCCATCCGCGACAGACCGAAGTCCGTGAGCTTTAGATGGCCCTTCTGGTCAATGAGAAGATTATCAGGCTTCAGATCTCGATGGACGATCCCTCGGCTGTGGAGGTGTTCGACGCCAAGGACCACTTCACCCAAATACTTCTTGACCCAGTCTTCAGGAAGGCCACCGAGGACTTTGATCAAAGAGGCACAATCGCCACCGTTGAGGTATTCCATCACCAGGTACAGGTAGTCTTTGCTTGAGAAAGTCCAGTACAGCTTAGCAACAAAGTCGCTTTCACCCTGCCACATCATGATGGCCCGCTCAGCTTTTACGTTGGTGACTTGGTTCTTGGCAACCATGTCCGCTTTTTTGAGCACCTTGATGGCGAAGTACTCCCCAGTCGACTTCTTCTTGGATAAGTACACACTACCAAAAGCACCTTTGCTGATCGGTTTGATGACTTCGAAGTCTTTGATCGATGGCGGAACAGCGCGAGCCATGGGAGGTGCACCAATCCCATTGAGACGTGGCGAAGGCGGTGGCCTGACGTTCTCGCCGGTGGATGTTGATATGGCTGCTGATGACTGTCTTCGATGGTGGTGGTGGTGGTGGTGGTGGTGATGGTGGTGTTGAGGGGCAGAAACGGGCGAGCTGAACTCGCTGTTGACGAGTTTGGGTGAAGGCTCCGGGGAGCCAAGTCCTTCCGGAAACCCCAAGTTTCGAGGCTTGGAGATGCGCAGAGGCGAAGACGGTTGCTGAGAACCTCGTGAGGGCGATTCTTGTCGTCTTGGTGAAATAGCGCCTGGAAGAATCCAGCTTCGCCGGTTGTGAGATCGAGAGCTTGCCTGTCGCCTCAGGTCACCAAACTCGGAAATTGGCGATTCCGTCCGGGGAGGTGGGCGTGAAGCCACCGACGACGACCTGACACTGCCCTCGCTCTCTGCTGTGTCACTTTCGAGCAACATGGACTCTCGGCGTGATTCTCTCGTACTTTGTCCGAGGATGCTTGCAATACCGTGGTGGGATCGAGGTGTCGGGCATTCCTTGGGGCTGCTGGATCTGGTGGAGCCAAGAGCTGCTGAGAACTGTCGCTTGTCTGGATCATCTTCGAGATTTGCCTTCGCGAGAGCCAATGCGAGAGATGCCCCAGCGTCGAAAGACCCGGGGAATATTCCCTCCTCTTCCGGTAGGTCATCTGGTACAGGATTGGCTTCTACATCTTCCTCAACCGGCGTCTCGCCCTCGCCCTCGCCCTCGGCCTCGGACTCAGTTGAGTCACTCAGTCGACCCGCAGCAATGCGAGCAGCTCGGTCCATCGCGTCATCGATGCAGTCCTGGACCTTGATTGCAAACTCGACGCGGATACGTTCGGCGTACTCAATGACCTTTCTGTGACGGAAGACGGCATCGACCTTGGCCTTTGCTATCCTCTCGGTGTCGGCGCACAGAAGAGCCAACCCCTGTTCTTGCTCCAGCGTGTTATTACTCGGCGACTGCCATTGCATGACTTGTGATATTCTCGACTCGGATTGTGGCGATTGAGTGCGGAATTCGCCGGGGTTGTGCGCTGAGGAGTCCTTGATGGCTGGCGTACTGATCTCCATCGAGGTGTCGCAGAGATCCAGCAGTAGCTCCACAATCCTGGCCTGAGGTCTCCGGACAGCAAAGGATCTTGCTCGTGCGTGACCAAAGCCAGACGATCTCTCTCGAGAACGGGCTCCGGCTGTGGTCGGGGATGCGGTGCCGGGCGAGGAGGAGCTGGAGGCAGGCGGGCCGATCGGCATTCCCTTGTATTCGGCGAGTGGTAGGGCCGTTTGTTCGCCGGAAAGCGAGCGGCTCTTGCGAACTTCGAGGGCATCGAGGACCTTGACAATAGCATGCCGATGCTCTGCCAAGCTCTCCTGAGCCATCTGGACCTCCATCTCCGCCTGATGCTCTTGCAGACACAGATCTGTGTGCTTTTCGAACCACCAACCGGGGATCTGGCGCTCGCAAATTCGGCAGAGAACGGAAGAGGGCGGCTGTTGGTAGGCAGGATCGTCCACACTGGTCTCGGCCAGATGTGTTAGGAAGCCGGCGAGGACTTGGGCACCAGAGCCGAGGGAGTCGACCAGCTCGGGATCCATCTCAATCTTGATCTCTCTCGGAGCGACCCAAGGGCGAATCATCCACATGACCTAGAAGTTCCCATTAGCCAATTCCCCTCTCCAAGTCGTTTAGGTCTGCCAACTTACATGACTCTCCCCACCGGTGTCGTGGACCATGATGCCCTGTGCCTCCAGGTCGACCACCTGGGGTTCCGCTTCTGTCTGGGACTCTTGTTCGGTCTCGATTTCTGGGTGTTCGTCTGGTTCCGTCGCTGTCTCCTTGTCCTCTTCGGTTTCCTGCGCAACAACAGCATCCTCCTCCGGGATAAGAAGCTTGGACAGGGGGCCCAGCTTGACGGAGAAGCGGATGAATTGGCTTCTCGAGTCATCCCCCTTCATAGACTCGACCACGTCTGTGAAAATGCTAGTAGGCTCGCTGATGACGACATCAGCGATGTGCTTGCCCTCGAGGTCGTCCGACTGGGTGCCAATTACGTCGACCCAGGAGGGGCTGACCCATCGTATAGTACCGTCGAGGTTGAGGTCGACAATGACGTTGAGGGTTTGTTCGGCAGCCTCCTTGAGATCTTCCCTCTCTTCCCGGATGTCTTGGCTGAAGGTTCTCTCCATCACGCCAGCGGTCCGGGCGCGCAGCGAGGTCACCGCCGGCGGAGCCAGCATGGCAGGATCTGTATCCATCTGGGGTTGGGTGTAGATGACAGAATCGACATGAACGAGTTCATCTGTGGCTGTGGCTGTGGGACAGGGTCAATGGGCAGTGGTTTCGTGGGAATTCCGTGTCAATTGGCGGGTAGAATCGAGGGAGTGTCGTGTAAAGTGCGGTTCGGAAGGATCGTAGGGCAGCAAACGCGTAAATGGTGGTCGGGAACATGAAGAATCGACGTGGTTCCAGGCGGATCAAGTGGCTGCGGTGGGAATGTCGGTGGTTCGGCAAGGGGGTAAAAGTACTTTTTTGGGAAGTCTGGCAGCAGCAGCAGCAGCAGCAGCAGCGGCGGCGGCGGCGGCGGCGGCGGCGGCGGCGGCGGCGGGCCAGAAAGGATCCTCCAGACTGCTGCTTCTGGACCCAATGGACCCGAAACGAGAGGCAGACAGACAGAAGACAGGACAGTTGAAGTGACTGTCGTTCTGAACTGGCTGACCGGGCCAGGCCAGGTGGGCAGCTACATCAACCAGCTCGCGGCGACCCGAGACATAGCTGGTCTTGACGTCGGTGTCGCTGGGAAAAAGAAAGGTGGGATCGAGTGTGGAGGGAGATAAGAGGCCAGAACCAGCCAGCGAGGGGGGAGAAGTGGTTCGTCAGTCTCGCATAGGTGTGTGGTCATATGTGGACGGGAGTCTGCGTTTGTTGGCGGTGCTCGCGGATGAGCGCCAGAGGATTGAACGAAGGCGACGTGGAGTCGAAGGTTGGACGTGGACGTCGTGGACGTGGTGGTGGACAGACGCGGAGTGAATTGTTCGTTTCGTTTGTTTCCAAGCGAAGGAAGGATCTTGGCCTGCAACTCGGACCCCAACCAGGACAAGGACCAGAGTCAGTCGATTCTGCAGGTGGGAAGGAGACGGCGTTAGCTGCTACTGCCTCGCTACTGCTTCGCTACTGTGCCCGTGGTGGAGACACGGCTGCATAGCCAGGGACTGCAGGTGCGCGGGCTAGTATACAAAGTACTATGGTATATTCCGCTTGGCCGTTACCTAGGTATGGTACTAGGACCATTCCAGCAGTATGTACCAAAGTACACGATATGCAAGGCGGGCGACTAACAGGAACAAAAGAGCAGACGCGGCTCACCTGATAAGCCTAACTTCCACTTTCACTTTCACTCCAACAGCCAGTGAGACAGTGTATAATGCGATCCAAGATCAGAAGAGCAAGGAAGATAAAGAGGGAGTGTGTACAAATAAAGAATAAAAAAAATAAACAAAATACATAAGCCCCCAGACACGGGATTTCAAGGGAATGATGCACTAGTCTTGTGTTGTTTTCCTTTTTTCCCGGATTTTGCCTGGACATGACAGGACTCAGAGAAATGACTTTGAACCCGTTTCGCAGGAAGTTTAAGTGGGTCCATCCATAACTTTGGCACTAAAACCATCAGGCCGCTGCCCCGGATTGGCTCGAGGCGCGTTTAGCTTCGTCTGGTCCCCTGGACTTGGACCCTTAGCCTGGGTACTCCCTGTTCGACCTCTCACGGGGCATTCATTCTCAATGCTTGTGGCAGATCTGAAGGTTCAAGGGCGTTTTCCGGTCCCAAAGTTTATGTTTCTTGTTCTTTTTACTATGTGCTGTACTTGCAGGTGAAAATATGCCCAAGCTCCATCTTTCTGTTCATCTGCGATATTAATTCGTTACGAAGAGGAGACAGTTGCCGCCTTTGGTCAACAGCAAGAGTGAACGTTGAATCGCAAGGTTGGCCCCGCTGTGGCAGGTACACAGTACAAGACACACAGCATCGGTTTATGAGTCAGACGTGGTAGCCCATACAACCCCGTCGTGACAGTGTGCGTGGATGGGATTGTGACATGGCAATGGGCAATAGCAATGGGCAATGGCAATGGCAGAATGGGAAGAGAAGGCAGGCACGGACGGCCTCTTCCACACAACCTTGAGAATGTCTGACTGATGAATCTTCTTCTCTTCACCTTCACCTCCACTTGAATCTGAACTTGAACTTGACACCCTCCAACTACCACCCTCCCCCTTACTGCCTCCCAGTGCCTGGCTTCCGGATACTTACCAAGTAGGGGACTCAACAAGCATCCTTCTTCCCCTGTCGGGTGGTACCCCGTCGGGGCCGGCATTGGCATCCGGATTCCCAGTCTCTGACATCGCCTTGCGTCAGTTGCATTTTGACTTCAGCTAAATCCGACCAACCAATCCCTGTCCGAACTACTGTCTCCAGGATGCTCCAGGAAGAGCTGGTGGTCCAAAGATGCGACGCCGTCTTGGACAAGAGATCTACGCACACCTGCTGGACCACGCCTGCTGGACCACACCTGCTGGACCACACCTGCTGGACCACACACATCTGCTGGAGCACATCTCGTCATCCCACCAGCCCAGTCGCTTGTCTCAGCTGCTCAGTTGCCATTGCTCGCAATTCAAACCCACTGCTGCAATGCCACGGTCGTGTTGAACGCCCGTAAACCATCCCAAGTCGTCACATGCGCCCACGGCTATGAGCTACGATGTCCTAGGTATGGGGGACTTGGGACCGCGTTCTCCTACGTCCAAGACCGGACTGCTCTCCAAGACGGGCACTTGCTTCACTCCGCGTCAAGCCACTTGTTGGCTGATCTCGAAGGAAAAAAGACGCCACGCTCGCATGACCCCCTGGCACAACTGGCCTGCTCTAGACCTGCGAGACCTGCATGTCCTGCATAGGGACCTCCATCAGAAACCCTTTCCGGGACAGGACGAAAGGGGCTCCACTCTCTCAACCTCTGGCTATTCGACCTTGGCGCCTTGGGAATGCACCACGCGCAGTCCTTCTGAGTCGGCAAACAAACTCAATTCCTTCCTTCCAGCCATAGACCCTCGTCACGAGTATCTACGAAGCACCCGCCAACCTGAAGGATGCAATCGATCTCGAGTCTCTCAGATCTCGATGCTGCACATGCTGGCCGCTACGTAATGGCCGTGGGCTTGTGGATTTTATCCTCCAGATGACACTCATCAACACCATCAACGCTTCTCCTACGCCCCTCTGGCAGCTGAACTACCATGCTACCCACGCAGCCCACGCTAGCCCACGACTAGGCACTGTCTGCATGGCTGGCGCCTTACCCAGCATCGCATGATGTCGTATTATGTATGCCAGTCGGATGGCTTGGACCACTGCTCTATCTCGTCTGCACCATCCGCTGTAGTCTCACACCGTCTCCGGATCAAGCTCTCATTTGCTCGACACCGTGCGCACACAAGGCAAGAATGCCGTCTCCCGAGCCTACAGGCCGGGGGGTCGTGGGCTTCGAGATGAGGGCACAGCCCAGAAAACTCCCAATTTTGGCGACTTGAACCAGGCACACTACGGCAATCTGACATGCCCCGGTCCAGACGTAGCACGCTCGAGGATCCGTGTCTCGTGTCCACTTCAATCTGTCCCCCGGCGGGCATATAGAGATCTACGGAGCAACTTGATACGATTTGGATAACCACGATGATCATTTGTAACGGACCACAGCTCCTCTGTCGACGTTTTCGTGCTCCTGTCTTGCTGACATGAGTCTGTCAGACACTTCAGTCATCCAGCTCTGGAAGAGTGAGACTTTGCAACCCACAACAGGTTGGACGTATCATTGCGCAGTCATTCCCTTGTTAACTTTCCAGGGAATTCGGCAAGGCAATTTACAGATTTGTGAGTGGCTTGCTCGTCTGTCGAGGTCAATCCTGTCGTCATGAGCTTGTTCTATCAGCCCATACCACTTCACCGACCGCGCGTCGATCGATATCAGACCTCCGTTGAAAACTTACCTCCTTCGCATGATCTAGGTTCTCCTTAGCGCTCAATCGGTGCATGGTTTCCACCGCGGGAACTTTCGGTCCAGGCAACGAGGAACCATTACAGCCTCCGCTCCTGCAGCAGTCAGCTGAGGCGTGAAGCAAAGGCCATCCACACCCGTGGGAAGCCGTGTCGGTCAAAGAACAACGGCAGATGGTGTTGAACCTGTGGTATTACCAGGACACAAGTAGACACCGACTTGTGCCTAGCACAGGGTTCACGGCATGTACAGCCAAACGGGTCGGTTGGCCGCCCGCTACGCGACCTCACACCAAGCAGTGGTCCGCCCAGCTCTTCCGTGATTCCGCGCTGCCCCGTCTCATGGAACCCCTCCACCGCCGGCGGACGCCACTGCACACCACGACATCCCACCCGGTTCACTACACACTATGGCAGTGCAGTATTCGGCTTGGTTTCTCACCTCGACACCCTTCTCGCGCTTCATGCATAATGATGGAGCCATTAGCGATCCCTCCACCAGGATACCCAGACCGACGCGGCCAGTCACGATCAATTCTCCTAGTTGTTTCCTCATCAAGAAAATCCCACCGTCACATCCGCCGTTGGCATCCCATGAACTCACAACTCCTGCAAGGCGTAACTACAGCAATGCGTTCAGAGACCAATCGAGGTCACTCCTGCATCACCTCACCGAGAAGATCTGCCATATCACGATACACTTGTATGCCTTGGTGCCAGGTCGACGGGTAGCGAAGGCCGTGATGGCGTGTGCCATCTCGGTTTCCACCTCGGGCCGGAAATACCAACGATAGGGTGTGCGGATCTCTTTTCTTTTTGTCTCCGTCGATTCACGTCAGCTATTTTGCGGCCCGCCAAGGGGAAGACATTCTTCCCATTTCAGGTCACAAGCTTGTGCTGTGTAGAGCCAGCACCGTAGTAAGTGCTACTGGGTTCCTGCGAGAGTTGTTGTCGTGCAGGGTGCGATGATCATGGAACTGATCTCCGCGCATCATTGGTCTTCTCGTCGCGTGCCCTCCTCACTTGCGCCAGCAGGGGGCATTGCCAGAGGGGACAGGACATTCAAGCCAATGACCTCTCTTTGCCTAGATGGGTATGGCCAGGGGAGAGAAAGATGTCTGACTCTCCGTCTGTGCCACATATGTTTCCGAGAGACGATCTAAGAATGGTACCCCAAATAAAGTGATTCCGTCAACCCGGCCACAGTTGGTTGCTGCTGATCTTGGGGGGTTGGATGTGAGGTATCATCCACCATGCACACACTTCATCGGCGGTGAGAAGTGTGATGCGCGGCTGTCCCTGGTTCCTCGATGTTACCTGCCCCCACTGACCACGTCCGGCCGTCATCGAGTGCCCCAAACGCATCTCGCTGTCACGATTGTTCCAAAAGGCTTCACTGCCGGCTTGCTAGACGTCCCTCCCGGTCACGAGTTGGTGGTCTCTACCCCTCATTATTCGTTTTTTTGTTTTTTGTTTTTTTTACATCTCCTGCCGTCTACCGCGGAAACTCGCTGACCACTCCCCTTCCCGCTGGCATGCACGATGACCGCAATCTGACTGTCACTGATCAACGTGTGTCTGTGGGTAGCAGGGACTTCAACCTGCCCGAGTGCCCGAGTACCACAGTACTCCCTCACATCAGGTCCCGCTTTACCGAGACGCGCAAAATTGTTGTTGGCATCGTGCATGTTGGCGTCGGTGATGTGTATTTCTGGCATACGCTATGTTTCACCGTCCATATTAAAAAAACGTGGGGTTGCTACACACCACGCTTGCTCAGGCCGGTTGCCCACCAACAGCCGTTTGGCCTGGAATTTCTGACTACCAATGGCGTCCATCGAGATGGTGGATATGCGATGGCAGAAATACCAACGAAGAGGGAGTGAAGCACAAGACCACCATCGACGCCAGGCTTAGTGACGCTCATCCCACGTTATGTCATGGCCTTTGGTCTAGACAGCGCCATGCCTGTCATACGACGCTCGCGCAGTGATTGTCAATTTAGACAATACTGACGGGTAACTCGTGACAACGACCGCGATGCCAAGGCCGGGGGAGGGACAGCAAGCCAGGTGACCCGCTGCCATGAACCAAGACCGTCGTCCCCTTGGATCGTCGCACACTCACTCCACTTGCTTTCCCCAAGTTCTAGCCCTCCATACCACGAAGCCGGTCGGCACTGTCGACATCGCGGGGAAACTTATTCTCGGCTGGATGGATTCGTCGGAAGGCAGGGTGACGATGGCATGACTCGAGCCTTCCAACGGACCTGGGGTAATGCCATACTGTCATGGTCAAGCTAGACTGCCGTTGGAGTGCGTGCAGAGCGCAAAGTCCCAAGCATGCAGTGTGAGACTACCAGGGAATTGACTTTCTCTACTGCGGCCTCTTGGATCCGAGATGCAAGATTTTCTGAGGTTCCGAGATCTGCTGTATCGGGGCGCATAGGAGCACCACGGGGCATAGCCTCTCTCGGGATTGGGGAGGTGAGAGGACCGGGAATGGGTTGCAACGGGCAATCAGCTCGTGGAAAATTGACGTTCGGTGAGGTGAGCCTAGCCTAGCCTAGGGGGTTGTTCTCTTTCGTGGGCATCACTTGTGTGAGTGCAGCTGAGTGCACAATCATCTCACCAGTTAGATGGAACGAAGGTGCACGACCGCAGTACTTCCAGGGGAGGCGCCCGTAGAGGCGATCGAGGGGCCGAAGTCTTAATTTCCGGTCCCTTTTCACCCATCTCCTGAGTTTTTGGCGGTTAGAGAGAATCCTCTTTCCTGCCAGAGAGACCTTGGTGGGTGACACTACTATTTACGTGCCTTCAACCTTGGGTGAGTAAGTACATGGACGGTACCGTGTTCGAGAGACGAGTGTCTCTTCTGCTCAAATAACCATCGAATGATGAAATTAAACCTTCGAGCTCGTCGAACTCGTCCTCAACATTGTCTCTCTGGCTTCATGGGCAGTTGCCTCAGGTATGTGGTGGCACCTACCAAACTCAGGAAGCACAGGCTCAGAGCCTGCGAGTGACTACCACCTACCTAAGCAGGTATTTACGATTGCTTCACTGCTTGTCTTCAATAAAATACAAGTCCTCTCCTAAATGGCCAGCGGATGGCGTCGGCAGTCGTACCTCTCCCCCTTATCGTGGACAACCAGCCTCACGCCCATCGTCCAGGAGCAATCACAACAACAACACTCCCCCCCCCCCAAAAAAAAAATTAACCCCGCCGTCCACGCACTCGGTACGTGCGCGACACGAGCACCTGCCCGTGCGTCCACCTGGCTACTGCGGGTTGATCGGACGCAACATAGGGGCTTATCCATCCATCCATATGTCGTTATTTAGCATCGAGCTTCAGCTTCAGCTTTAATCCGATGATAGTCTGTGCTTTTTTTCCTCTTCTGGTCTTCGTCACACGAGCCAATCGGGACCCTCGTCTTGATGAGGGGATGAAATCTGCTTGCTGCTGGACAGAGCAGGGGAGAGACAGAGAAAGAGCAGAGCACGCGGGCGGCCGGCCGGCCGCCGGAGCTGGCCGCAGACGGGTGGACAGATTGAGGGAGGGAGGGAGGTAGGTGGATTGGGTGGTTTGTAAGGGGGAAGGTTCCGAGTCGAGATGAAAGACGAGGGGTTGATTTATGTTGTGGGACCAACCAAGTCAGTGCGGTGGTCGGTATCGGGCAGGTGGGATGATGATACTGGGGGGTATCTTTGCTCAGTGAGGAGTGGATTAATTGAGGGAGGGAGGGAGGCATGTGCGTGGCGACCATGTGATGCCCGTGGGATGGTTTATATCTGCTACTGCTCGTGGGATGCTTTTTATTTGCTACTGCTAGATGAAGGCTCTTCACAATTTCAGTATACGGGTCGGTTGTGATTGGCGCCGGGATAGATGGTGTTGATATGAATGACCTCAGGCAAGTAGTTCTCGGAATGCTGGATAGCTACATAGTATATGTCATGTGGCTCTCGGGGGAAGGCGGCGGCGGGGCCTAGGGGGGCGGACGCCTGCATCATCAGCCGGGCCGCGGAGTAGGTTGGATCAAAAAAAGAAATTCGGCCGCATGCTTGGATCGTTGGTTGAGTATCGAGATCCGTTCCGTGTTCGGTTCCTTGCAGAATATATGTACCACAGTAGGTGTGGGGTTGTGTGTGTGTATGTGTGGTCTTTTGTAGATCTTGGAGTTACGAGAAACACGACGCGAACATCATATCGTCCATGGATGCGTTTTGGGTCCGTGTGCGAGGTGAGGAAGGACTTCAGTGTTGTGTCGTTGCCAGAGGGGGGGGGGTGGCAGCTGGACAGTAGTAGTAAGACCTCTTGAGGGCGTGTTGTTGTTGTCGATACAGGACCCATCCATCCATCCATTGCAGTGATAGGGTCTGGTTCTCATCATATCCAGTCGGTTCAACCTTGGTTGATCACCTCGCCCGATCTTTCACCGCAGCTCTGTGGATTGGAGAGCGCTCTTCTCTCGGAAGATCCAAGATGGATGAACGATGGTGATGACTGAGTGGTATTGAGTGCTGTCTAATTTTGATTCAGACATTATGATTATGAACAGGTGCTGGTGGGTCGCTTCTGTTGGCTGACTGTGCTGTTCATTCAGCGTTCCGGCACGACCGACTGGTCTCTCTTCCTGTACTTCTTTGCTTCACAAGACGACCGTCGCCATTACCTCTCCTCCTTCGCCGGCCCTCGTCTTCGCATGGGGAGCCGTCTGTCTGGTCGCGGGAGGAGGAGGGGGGGGGGAGGAG
>MUZH01004229.1:0-64717 GCA_003012965.1 Juglanconis oblonga | reverse complement strand
GTCTCCAATATCGTGGGCGTTGATGGTGGAGGGGTTGAATGTGGCACCCTTTTTCTGGTCACCGCCGCGAATATCCCAGCCGGCGGCATCGGCTCCAGGGGCAAAGCGATTGGCTGGAGCTGTCTGTGTCTCCTGCTTCTGTCCTTCTTCCTCGCCATTTTCTCCTTCTTCAGGGTGCGATCAGTCGACAGTTTGCGCAGCACGATCTTTCGACACTCGTCCCAGTGGAAGATTTCCAAGCCCCACAGCTGAACAGCCTTCTCGGCAATCTTCTCGCAGTGTTTGGGGACAGGTTCGTCAAAAGAACCTGTTCCCTTCAGGATGAGGAAGCGGATGTCGTCGGAGTCGATAGGTCGTTACTGCAGGGCGAATTGGTAGAGACGCGCGTTGAAGGAATCAAAGACGAGCCTGAGAATCGTTTCGTTATAGGGCCATACGTTCATGCCACTCGGGATTGAATTTGTCCATTGTGGTGGAAGGTGCGGTCGGGCGGGGGGTTTAATTGAAGATGTGGATAGAGCGCTTTTTCTATTCGAGGTTGAGACTCCAGAGAGAAAACGGGCCGTAGTTAGTTCAACTTGGGCAGCTTGGAAGAGGAGTTCGGTTGTGAACAGAACAACATCATATACGACATCTGACCTGCCTACCTATATGGTGGCAAACCAGACATTTTCACGGTCAGAAGCTTAGCACGAGCTGACCTATGTAATGTCCAAAAATGAACGACGAAAAGCTTCAAGAGGTGAAGTCGTATGGACGGTGCAAGGTGTAGCCGGATACCCCAAGGCCATACCATCATTTCTCAAGATCATCATGTGCAGAATTACTCGATTCTTGGATGCCCGATAGTGGGGTATCCCATAGGGAGAATTCTTGACAAACGCTATCATTGTCTCCCTCCCTCAGGATATTACGATAATCAGCGTTGACGATGATATACGGAGTAGAACAGGCGCTTGCCCTGGGGAATATTCGTGCTAGAAGAGATAGCAAGAAGCTTATGGAAGGCGAAAGGTTCAGACCGGCGTGATCAGCAGAGGGGGACAACATACCAAGTCGACTGCCAGTGTGTATGCTAAGTCTTTACCTTCAAGGCAGAGGGATGTTGTGGAAGACGGATGGAGCTTGACAGTATCACAGGGCGGAGAAGGCCGCATCAAAATGATATCAGACTTGGAGAGTAGACTATACTATACTTTGACAGACGGTACAATTAAAATGCCGCCTTACACCTGTGACTGAGCCCAGACAGCCTACGTATCCGTCGACTGCGTAGTCTCTCGTTTCTCCCTCCGTTCTTTCGCGCCAGCAATCACTTCCTGCCACCTCTTGCGGTATTTGTCGACCGTCCGTTGCAGGTGGCTGTTGTCCTTCTCCAGTATCTCAAACTGCTTCATCGCCCTAGCCAGCTCCTCCTCCAGCTCACGATTCCGCCTCCTGAGAACGTCATCCGACGCCTGAGTGCCGCCGCTCCGTGACATTGGTGAAGTCGGTCTTGGAAGACGCATACTGTCCACCATCGCTAGTCGAGAGTGCTGGGCAGTCGCCTCAAAGGCGTGCAAGCGCTTGGTAACTTTGTCCAACATGTCCTTGAGGCCGGCGTTCTCCGTGTTCAGCTCCTCGATGACATTGAACAGCTCCCTCTCGGTCTGGCTCTTCCCGACACGTCGCTTGGTACTGGGGGACAACGTCATTTGTGACTCCCTAGCGTCTACAAAATCCTCCTCGTCAGGATCATGTGTCGCAGCTTCTCCACCGTGGATCGAGGCGGCCATGGCGCGCCTCTTCTCCTTCTGGTCAAAATTCAAAATGTTGGCGTACGAAACAGTGTGACCGCTTGTGGGAACGACATAGAATGAGTCTGTGCCGGAGTGACCGTCACGATATATTGATCGCAGGGTGGCTTTGGAGTAGATCTTGTTTAGATCCGGCTCGTCACTCGGCGGCTGGATAGACCTGCTCCTTCGTTTTTGCGAAGTGCCTTCTGAGGAAGGACTCCCCATGGGGTTCGATTCTTCCGCGATCAGGGGCAGGCCGGCGAAGGCCAGGGGTGCGGACAGTCGGTTGATGATGCTGCCGAACGTGTTGTAGAACCGAGAGAAGCCCTCATCGGTCGGTGATGATGATGCCGCTGAAGACGCATCCTCAGCCACCTCGTCGATAGAAGGGTGACTCACGCCTTGTGCCGGAGTTTGGACAGGTGGAACCCAGCTTGGCTTCTGCTGTCCACTCTTGTTATCCAGCATGTTCTGCATTTTTGCCCTTGAGTTGTCCTTCCGAGTCATCATGTCCAGGTTCCCCGGAGCTTGGTCGTTCGACACGCTCGGTGCGACTGGTGCCCCGCGTCTCGAGCCGCGGATCCCTCGGGCTGACGCAAGATTACTGGCGATGGACGAGGAGAGCTCTCGGGTTGGGGGATAGCGGCGCTGGGGTGTCAAGCCTGGTATCGTCCCGGAGGTCTTAGACGTCGAGCCGGTGACCGCATCCGATTTTGCCCCAGCTCCGGCTGCCTGCACGGGGGCTTTCTCTCCGGCCTCGGCGACATCCTTCTCAGAGGTGGCGTGTTTGGCGGGGTGTTCGACCGAGAACTTGATGAGTTCGGAAAGCTTCTGGTGATGCTGTTCGAGCAGGCGGAGGGTCCTTAGAGCCTCGATGCTGGAGGTGACCTTGGCGGCGTTGGAGAACTCGCCGGCTGCAAGGGTGTGCTCGTTGATGGCGACGGTGGAGTTGGCGGTTTGGGTTGCGTCGGAGGCGGCTTTCGCATGGTCATGCGCCTAGCAAGATGCTGTCAGTGTGACCCTGCGGGAGACGCAACAGAACTCTGGAAGTCGTACCTTGATCAGAGGTGCAGAGTCCATGGTGCTCTTCAGCCGGTGTGGATGGAAGTGAGAGAAGCTGTTCGAGCTTGAAGTTGTTTGCGCATGGCAGAAGTCGTTGGTGATGAAGGGTGAGGTTATGACCCAGGGACGGTCACCTCGTCTTGAATCGCAGACCTGAGAGGGCTTTGTCCGTGGTTGTGCGAGAGAATGCCCGACTGGGTCGCAAGGCTGGATTGTGAAGCGTCGTTGCGAGTCGGGGTTCGACTCAGCTTGAGTCCCGTGATGGCTTCCCGGAGAAAAGAAAGCAGGTGTGCTGCGGTACTTTGGTACCTAAGTTGCATGTGCACGCGGCATCGGACACCTCTGCACTGGTAGCGTGTCCCCGAGGACTTTTAGCAGGGGTTTTTAGCAGGCCTATCAGAGGTGCTTAGATACTGTGTCTACATACTACCTAGGTATGTACTAGGTAGTAGTAGCTGCTGAAAGACGAGGTGAAGTCGTCGTCCAACCCCGAAACGTAGCAGTACGCAGTTACAATGTCGGCGTGTTCCTCGCGTATCGCTGAGCTTGACGACGATGTTTTCAGCCAGGTAGGCTGTTAACGGGGGCACTAGGAGACCTGGCTACTTCGTTAGGTATGTGCTCGAGGCAAGTACAGATGTACTTGTACTAGGCTTGACGGAGCATTTCGTCCAGAATGGAAGGCGCGAAGCAAACTCTACTACGTCGGTTACGGGGGCCAGGGGGCAATCAAGAACCATTCTGCAGGTCGATGAGGCTTCACTTGTGCGACACCCCTCAAACCACCCAGCAACCCAGCAATTTGGACGCCCCTGCTTCTACTAGTGTAGTACGGTCAGATCTCCTTCATTTGCAAATTCACGTGCTTGACCTAGATTCCTCCATCAGCAAGGCGGTCCGCGCACGACCCGAGCTTTTTTGGCAGCAGTCTTGGACGAGGAACATGCGGACGACGACATCGAATCTCGTCATTCACTCTCGACCTTGCCTTGTTCCCCAAGGGACCGGGAATGCGATGACGTTGTGACACGATTTTAGATCCGATCTCTGCCTCTGCAACTGGGCCCCACTCTGTCACTTTTGACATCGTTGGGGAACTAACTGTCAGTCAGCCTGTCAGTAAAACAATCAGTTGGGCGCCTCTCGCACGACCGGACGGACACCAACAGCACCAGCGGCTGCTTCACCACTTGGCCCATGCCCCCTAGGACCAGGTTAGACTTTGGGAGGAAACGTCTTGGGCGCATTAGCCCCTCGAAGCATTGATCATGGCGGACAAGACCTCGGGACTGGGAAGGCTTCTGGCCAAATCCAAGTCAACGATCCGGCGCTCCAGGAAAGGGTCTGTGGACGGCAACAGCAGCATCGAGAGTGACAATGCCGCCTCATCTCTCTCCTCTTCGCGGGGCCCTTCGAGTCTCAGTCGCCTCTCGCACCTGTCACAGTCTGAGCTTGAGCCCCATGAGGTTGAGAGTACCCCCTGGACCGACAGCGACGACGCGAGGTCCATCCTCGTCCGTGTACCAGTGGGAGACAAGGAGGACGACGAATCGACGAGTCTGGTGTTGCCGAACTACGACTCGGAGGATCCTCAATTGTAAGTTGCGCTCAGACATGCATACTTCGTACGTCTGATATATATCTCTCGCCCCTATCTTACTTGTATGCGATCGCCTGGCTGGGCTGCCGTGTATCCCCTGGGAAGGATCCCGTTCATCCCAGAAACGATTGTACCGGAGGCGATTGTTTCCACATGCGAATATACTGTGGGAAGGATGCCGAGCACTGAGGATTCCAATCGGGACTGAGGATTCCAATCGGGACTCGCCTCCAACTCTTCAACGACCAGCTTTACCAAGAGCCACATCCTGGCCCATCTGGTCCATCTGGTCCATCTCGAGACTATCGCACAGCGCCATCCCCTAGCTTACAACGGCCGTCCATTTCGGTTGGCAACACGATCATTGGGGCCACCAATCTCTCCAACCCACTCAACTACGGGTACGCGGGCTCTGGATGCGCTGTACTATTAGCGTTCTATTTCGGCACCCCCTGGCGACCCCCCTCCACCATATTACCACATCGTGATCCTTCCGCCCCGGCCAAGGACGCCGCATCTTACACCTCTTACTTCAGCTGGCCCATACTGCCAATGCCTCCGCAAACAGTCTCCTCACTCACTCTTGCCCTTCTGCCATAAGCCCTGTGTCCAGAATCATATCTCCTGTAGGCCTTCTTTGTTCCTGGCTCACCCGATAGCTGTCGCCGCCCACCGGAAGCTCCAGTCCAGCTGTCTCCTATTACACCGACCGCCAAGCTGGCCTGACTGACCTCACCTCTCTTTTCCCTTCACTAATCCTTCAAACCGCCAGGTTCTCAGCGCGGCCGCCTGCTATTTCCAGTCACGTCTCCCAGATTGGGTTACTCACGACCAATTCGCCCCTAATCCAACACGACTATTACCAAAGCTCTCAGCCTTCCCGAGACACACCCACCACGGATCACCAAGGAGAGCTCGACCCTTCTGGGTCTGCCTACCCGGCCGGCCTTGCGCCCCCATCCTCCCGTTCTAGCCGGAGGTCGCCCTCACCTGTTGGACGAATTAAGAGCGCCTTCAGGTCCAAAAAAAGCCAGCCAAAGCCAGCAGGGAGCAGTGATACTTCGAGCCCAGAAAGGCGGCCAACAACCTCGGACTCGCAACGGACGACCGACTTCAACGACGGCCTTAATATCACCGTCCCCGATCTTCCCAAGAGAAACTCCGCGACAGAGGCAGAGCTTGGCTCAAGCGATGACATAGAGGAAGCAAAAGATCAAAAGCGGGGGTCCACCGAACGTGTTACTCGCCTGTCACGAGTGGAATCCATCGAAACTCGCACGCCGCCCAGAACACCTCCTGCTGCCTCCGACAAGGGCACTCCGGTCATCGTCAACACTCCTCCCACGCCGACGAATACCACCTCGCCCCGATTCGACTTGATACGTAAGGACAACGGCGCAAGTGAGGGCGGCAAAAATTCAGAGAGACGCGGTCGAGCTGGTTCAGCAAGCCTTGTGCCTAGCAAACTGTCGACGATATCGTCGGCTCCGCTTACCCCGATCGAGAGTGTGGCTCCCACGCCTACCAACCAATCTTCAGGATTTTTCACGTCTGTGATATCTGCTGCCCAGAGTGCTGCCCAGAACCTCAGCAGTACAATCTCCAACACGAACATTGGCCCTGGCCACTTAAAGAGTAGGGGGTTGTCTTCAGGCCAGACGTTACAGGATAGCTTAGTCGAAGAGGATAAGATCTCGACCGAGCCATCCGCTGAAGGGAAATCAAACACGTTGATGGAATCCCAGGAACCAGCGGTGAAGACTATTGGCATGGGCGATCTCAGCCTGAGCCAGTTGGGTATCGGTGAGTCGATCAGCAGGGCCGCAACCCCGACGACCTCCAAATCCCCAGAGCACCCGGAACATGGCAGGTCACGGTCTGAATCTGCACCGGCAGATGCAAGTCCTGTGCAAGCCGCCGCCGACGTTCCATGGGACGATGCGCAGAGACCGCAGTCACTTTACGAACCACCAGCCTTTGGAGAACAAACACCACCGACAGGTAGTGTCTTCGAGGAGGGATCTGGCATACATAGAAGTGGCAGTACCAGGAGTGCGATCGGCGGTCGTCGCAACAACCGGAAACGTGGGAGCACTGGTGGAACAGGCGGGACGGGAAATACTATCGGTGCTGCTCTATCGGCTGTGAACTCATCTTTGGCCCAGCCAGTTGCTCAGCCAGGCGCACACAAACTTACTGGGTTTGCGGTCGCCAGCAAAAAGCGGAATCGGGATTTCCACGCCTTTTTCAAGAGTGTCCCAGATGATGATTATCTCATTGAAGATTACAGCTGTGCTTTACAGCGAGAGATTCTGGCCCATGGACGCTTATACGTTTCTGAAGGGCACCTCTGTTTCAGCAGCAATATTCTCGGCTGGGTGACCACTCTGGTCATGAGCTTTGATGAGATTGTGTCTGTGGAGAAGCGGAGCACCGCCTTGCTTTTCAAAAATGGGCTTATGATCTCCACCTTACACGCCAAACATATCTTTGCCAGTTTCACAAGTCGAGATTCCACGTACGACCTGATCGTCAAGATCTGGAAGCTCGGGCATCCTGGTTTACAGAGCTCTCTTAATGGAGTGCGCTTGGACGAGACAGGTGGTGACAAGACCGAGAAGATTGACGCTGAATCCGCGGTTGGCGGGAGTCAGAGTGCCTCGTGTTCAGATGAGGAAGTGAGTGAGGACGCAGATGACGTGTATGATGAGGACGAAGAGGATGAGAATGACTTCGAACCTGCTCAACCAGCGGAAACTCCGCTGCTGGAGTCGGCCATCGAGAAATCCGTCCTTCGCAAACCCTCAGGAGCGACCACCAACATCAATGCCACTTCCGAAAAGCCCAAGGAGGTGCCAGCGGCCCCAGCAGGAGTTCAGGACTTTTCGGGCCCTGCGACGCATGCCCCTACAGACTGCGGTGATGCAGACACGCACTACAAGAAGGTCACGGGTGATGATGTTGTTCCTGCGCCACTCGGAAAGGTCTACGACATGCTTTTCGGACCTGGGTCTGTGGCCTGGATGTCGAATTTCATCACGAAAGATCAGAAATGCTTGGATCTACAGATGGAAGACAAGAAGGGTCTTGGCCAAGACAACAAAACACGGACTTACACCTATATCAAGCCCTTGAATGCTCCGATAGGTCCGAAGCAGACCAAGTGCATCATCTCGGAGAACCTCGAGACTCTTGACTTGGAACAGGCCGTCAGGGTCCTTGTGACCACACAGAACCCAGACGTTCCTAGCGGAAACGTGTTCAGTGTCAAGACGAAGTACTGTCTCACCTGGGCCGAGAACAATGCGACGCGGGTCCAGATCAACTGTGCTGTGGAATGGACTGGCAAGAGTTGGCTGAAAGGTAAGTCCATCTCCAACAAAGTGTGATTTGTTGACAAAATGATTAACTGTGACAGGTCCTATTGAGAACGGTGCGAATGATGGTCAGACGCAGTTCTGCAAGGATCTGTTTACTGCCCTGAAGGCAGCCGTCTCCAAGCGCGCTGGAGGGGCTGCCACTGGGACTGGGGGCAAGGGCCGGAAGAGAGGCAAGAAGGGCAAGGCAGCCCAGGCCGCGAACGTTACAAGCGATACCGAAGAGCCCTCCAAGGCCTTGTCTAAGCAGGACTGGGGCATACTCGAGCCATTGCATGCTATCCTGGGTCCTGTACTGGATATCGGAAAGCCTCTGATGACAGGAAACGTCGTCTATGGGCTGCTTGTTGGACTGTTAGTGGCCGCCTGGTTCGGATTCGGCCGCACCAACAGACCCGTGGCTAGACCCTACGGATCTGGGCTCGGGCTCTACGGTTATCCCGATCGTCTCGCCGCGTATGAGGAAATGTGGCGGCGCGAAGAGAGCGAGTTATGGGAATGGCTGGAGGAGCGTGTTGGCATGGAGCGCTTGAACGGCGGAGAGCCACACCCGCGAAAGAAGGTTGTGGAGGCCCGTACCATGGAGGAGAAGTTGCGAGAAGACCGCATGGACGAGAGAGAGGTCATGGAGGCCATCAGGATTACGGAGGAGAAGTTGAGGGTGTTGAAGTCGGTCGTTGAGGGAGACAAGTAAAGTATACCCGGGGATGGCTCGAGGCTCCTTTTTCTTGGAAAACCGCAGTACGGGGTTCCTCTACGCGCCACAGCAGAGCAGATTCTATTTCTTTGTGTGTTTCTACATATTGTTACATTGTTTTCTCTTAATAAGCGGGCAGCATGCGGCATTGGCATTGGCAACGGAGTGTAGAAAACGGGATGCACTGGCAGTGTTTTGTTTGAATTCGAAGTACAAATATCGCGTGACATTGGCACCGAGACAAAAAGCAGGGTTTCTAGAATGCAGGAGTCGAATCGAACTACATTGAAAGGGTTCGTGGTCACTCCCTTGCTCGTGGTCTAGGCCCAATAGGCATGATCATGATCTGACACGGGATTCTGAAATGCATTGTTGAGTATAAAGGGAGAAAATCACTCAATCAAACCCCCTACATCCCGCAACCGTATATCATACGGCGCCGCACCACGATCTATCCTCCCCCATCCCGCAGTCCATCCCGGCACACTAGCCCCAGGCCGTCCCAGATCCGCACTCTCATCGAACGCCCTCGTCGACGACGAACTACTACTCGTGTTCGCCCCAGGGCCGCCCCCCTCTTCATGCCGCCGCCGTCGCCGCCACCGCCACCACCCTTTCCTCCTCGCCGTGGGCGCCGGCTCCATGTTCACTTTCCCCGTCATCACACCGCCCGTCCTCCACACGCTCTCCGTCCCGTCGGTGCGACGAGGGTATGCGAACCCCGCGGGCTTCCCGCCCACAAAGGGGTTCAGACGGCGCGTGCAGCGCGCCCGTTCGCCGTCGCACGAGATGCTCCCGTTGCGGCCGGCGTTGTAGCTCGTCGGCGTCTCGCCGGCCAGCTCCTCCAGCGTCAGGCCCTTGGTCTCGGGGACGAGCAGCAGGCTCACGAGGGTGCCGCACAGCATGAAGAGCGCGAAGAGCCGCATCAGGTTCCCCAGCCAGGGCGAGCAAGCCGGGCCGGCGCCGGCGCCGGCGCAGTCGGAGGGCGGCGCCACGTCGCGCGTGAGGAGGGGGATGGAGATGACCTGGGCGATGATGGCGCCGATCTTGCCGGCGGCGGCGGAGAGGCCGTGGCCAGTGGCGCGGTAGCGGGTCGGGAAGCACTCGCCCGGGATGAGGAAGGTGGTGGTGTTGGGGCCGAGGTCGAAGAAGAACTGAGCTGCGATGTAGAGGGCGAGGAGGGTGCCGGAGGACAGGCGGTGGTAGGCGAAGCCGAGGATGGTGAAGATGATGGTGAGAACCAGGAAGCCGACGATTTGCAGGGTTCTGCGGCCCACCGTGTCGATCGTGAAGATGGCGGTCCAGTAGCCCGGCAGAGAGCCCGCGACGGACAGGATGATCATGCCCACTGCGTTATTGTACAGCTGTGAGTAGAGGGATGAGCCAGAGCCGTAGCCGATGGCGGCGAGGACGAGCGGGTTGTTCAGGCCGAGGCCGCAGAAGGCGAGGTCCAGGAAGAACCAGGATAGCGTGGTGCCGATGAGGACTCTCGTGTTCTTCCACTGGCCGAAGTAGGCTGCTAGATCGCGCCATGAGGCGGCGGGAGTGGTGAGTGATGGCCCGTCCAATTTTTTGAGGCGGGCTTGTCGGACGATGTCGACCTTGCCTTTCGACTTGTTTGAGATGAAGGCCCTGATGTTGGCGTCGGCCATCTCCACGTCATGGGCGACGTCGAAGGTGTAGCGGGGGCTGTGTGATATTTTGTCAGCCTTGGAAACATAACCCAGCACTCAGAAGAGAACGACAGACTCACGTCTCCGGAATGGTAATCCGATAATACAGGGCGAAGCAGGCCGGCACAGCTCCCACGCCAACAACGATGCGCCAGCACCGGTCTGCCGCGATCTGGCAGCTGTAGTCGCAATCCGAGGCCTTGGATACGTCGATGAAGGAGCTCTTGAAGGTCACTGTCACAATGAGGGCGACGATCCCGGCGAGAAGCTGACCTACTCCTTGCATGGAGAAGACGCCGGCCATCATGGCGCCACGCCACCTCGTGGGTGCAAATCTATGCTCACTGTCAGCGTCGATTGCAGGCACCATGCGTTGGGAGGAGGGTTGCATAAATAGAGATATGCATGTTTTCTTCTTCACAGATTCTCTTCTTTTCCAAGCTTGACATCTGAAGCCTGTGAAGTTCGACTCACTCGCTCGTTATGACAGAAGACAGAGGGTAGTCTCCGCCGATACCAACACCCTAGTAAGTGGGAACATCAGTAAGTCAAGAGCTTGTGCCGTCACTATGGACCTAGCCGGCATAGACTCACCATCGTAACCCTCCAAAAAGTCAGGAGGCCTGTCGAATTTATCGACTGACTTGGGCTCACCAAGGCACACAGCAGCGTCGAAACCACAATGATGATCAACTCGACCCCATACATCTTTCGCCGTCCGATTGCGTCCGCCATCCAGCCAAATAGGATCATGCCGACAATGATGCCCGCACTCGTGGAGGCCTTCAAGGCCTGACTGACCGGCGTCGGGAGCGTGCCATTGTTCCCACCGTAGCCGTAACGAGCATCTTCCGGAGGACCCTGCCAAAAGGCGAGCCCCAACCAAACTGTGTTCAGGCTGATGGCGAAGATGTCGTAGCTGTCGAGGAAGAAGCCGACGCCTGCGACGAGGATCGCCCGGATGTGATACCATCCAAATGGGACCTTGTCGATTTCGGACAGGGCTAGCCGTCGTCGAAGATTTGGATCTGCAATGTGGGAATAGTCGTTGGCTGATCACTTGCTGGGTTAGCCTGGGGCATCTCCCCTCCCAGCCGCAAGACGCAAATAAACGAGCACTTACCATAGTTATAAAAAGCGGCATTACCACCATGTGTCCTGTAAGGGGCCCCTTCTGGCAATTGGTCCATGCTGGTTTGTTTAGTTTTCTGGTCCTGAAGCTTGGGGGAGGCGGTTCAGCACGCCGCGTGGTATTCTCTTCTATTGTGTCTCCATCGACCCCGGCGTTCTGCACGTAGCCGGATATCACAGACAACTCGCAAGACTCGTCACCGTGAGCGAACAGCAGGCGGAGTTTATTGGGTGCCTGAATTCGTTGCGAGTTTGTGGACAATCAACTAATTGTCTTGACGCTGAGACCGGCGTTCCGAGTCCACGAAAGGATGTTTCTGGAAGAGCGGCCGAGGACGAAGCTGAAGTAAGACCTAGCGGCTCCCTCGGCCTATGACACCGCTGCAGGCAAGCTGATGAACCTGCAGGGCGACCTGAGGAAGGGGGCAGTGGGCTACAGCGACCAAGAATCCTCTATCATGCCAAAAATGCGAGCCTTGAGAGATCGCCAGGGAGATCGCCAGGGAGACCGACTGTCAGAATCACAGGAAAGGTGGTTCCGCAACGTTTGTTGATGAGTTGAAGCCCGATTATGTTGCTTCTGCCAGCTCAGTGGCACCAGCGGAGTTACATAATCCATCCCTCCACGGACGAGCGAATGCAAACCCTCCAGGCCGCTCTTCCTGTCAGACCATGTACGTGGGAATGCGGCTGGTGCGAGGTCGCACTGCCAACGAGAGCCGCACGACGTCGGTTGCACGGCGCCGGTCGCTGTCGCCCCCCCCCCCCGTGTCGCAATGAGACGTACGAACGCGGGCCTCTGCATCGCTATTATTGGGCTTTGAGGATCGTAATTTGGACGTTGGCCCGCTTGGAAGGCTGGTGTGGCTCTGGGGATACGTGCTTATTCGGTTGCCATCGAGAGAGCTTGAACTCTTCAACGGCTTTTTGCCCATGAGACCTCCCCCACTGAGTGCTGACACCGATCGTTGGTGCACGCATCGCCGGTCATCATGTCTGGAACCGTTCATGCCCTCGGCGACATTCACTAGATTCCCTGGAGATCCTGTGAACTCTGTGCCGCAGATCTCATGCAGGAGTAGGCTGAAACATTATCAGAGACGATGACTGGATCTTTTTGCAATGCCAGCGCAAAGTGGGCAATGAAGAAGCCCACGTCGCCGTGGTCCTTTGCGATACCACATGGGCGCCCTGACAGCCGAACCCAAGCGGTCGGATCATGTGCTGAAAGCCTAGTCGATTATCTAGACCTCATAGGGCCCATGAGGTGTAACCAGTCGGGCGCCTAAGCCGTCCATGAGCCCATTATAAGTGTTGGACCCCGTCAAAGTATAATGGCTCCGCCGAAAAATGAGTTGTCAGTGGGTAATTATTGAATTCCGCCTTCCGTCTAGTACCCTTTTCTATGTAGGATGCTGATGAACCAAACCGCAAACCGGCGGGTTGAACGCCGAATGCACCAATTGCTAAACGTACCTCCTTTCCGACTCCCCAAAATGCTGAATCACGAGTTGAACATGTTCCGTCTTGTTTTCCCACGAGGCCTCGATTTGCCCCGGGACCCGAAGTTGCGTCCTGGAAGATCAGTCCGCTACCATGCGGTGATATCTTCCACTTCCGCCTCGCCAAATGTGCTGTTCTTGGTCAATTGGCCAATAGAGCTCTCGACGATCGCAGGCTCGCCTCCAGTTTGCATGATGTCTGGTAGGACTTTGTGCAAAAAATCCAGGATGTACTTATTCACCTGCTCGAACTGGAGCAGGAAAGCGTCGTGGCCCTCCGGACTGTCTATCTTCTCAAGTCTGGCGTTCTTGATGTGCTCAGCCAGCTCTTGTTGCTCTGCAAACGTGAAGAGGCCATCGCTCTCGATGCCGAGAACCAGTGCCGGCTGCTCGATCATGGCCAATGCCTCGGCGACCGTTCCTGCGCGGTCACGGGACACATCGTGAGTGTCCAGTTTCCTTGTTATTGCGATGTAGCAGTTGCTGTCGAAGCGTTTGACAAATTTCTCTCCTTGGTACCTCAGGTATGACTGGGCCGAGAAGTATGTCGAGTTGGGTGCTTTGTCCCCTCCCGTGAGACTTTCCGATTTTGGCCCGTGGAATTGAGGATCCGCTGTCTTTGCCACCTGATCTTCTGCACCATCACCTCCTTGGACTGGGCCAGCTTCACTGACCTGGGTGCTCTGGCTAGTCCTCCGAGAGTTGACAGGACGGTTGATCTTGTGGCCATCATTGTGGATGTGAAAATGAGCCTCAGATGGGGTGCCGGGTCGAGATCTCTCTTGGATGGTCTGGCGCCTAGAAGGATCCGGGATGTTGCGGCCAAAACGAGACTCGAAAGAGTTGCGGCTGCGGTAGGTCAGAAGGGCCGACATCCTTGCGGCTCCAAGACCTGTGGCTGGCGGGTCGGAGAAAGAGTAGTAGCCATCGTCGTACTTGGGATCGGCATAGATGCTCTGCCTCTGTGCCTCGCCCCAGCTGATGCACCAAGCACTGTGTCGACTGGATGTCGCAATAGGCACGATGGACCGGACATAGTCTTTGCCGAAATAGGCCCACTCGAGCACCAACATGCCACCCATCGAGCCACCGATAACAGCGGCGACCTGCTTCACTCCCAGGTCCTCCAGGAGCAATCGGTGGAGTCTACAACACATTAGTTCCAGGGCCAGACGAGTGAAGCACCATGGTCGACTTACCGAACGTCATCGCGTATTGTCGTCAAAGGAAACTCGGGACCATAGATGCCACTGTTGCTGTCCCCGTCTTTCGCCGTCACAGGGCTAGCGGTGCCGTATGGACTGCCCAAGCTGTTCATACAGACCACAAAGAATCGGGACACATCAAAGGCCCTCCCATTGCCGCCCAGCAGCGGGCCCCACCAGTCACTCACATCAGCACTACCTGTCAGAGCATGGCAGATCACCATGGCGTTGTCTGCCTCCGGAGACAGCTTCCCCTTCGTGGTGTATGCCACGGGGACGTTGTGGAGGACATAGCCAGACTCGAGGGTGAAGGCCGGGATGACTGCGATTTGTTGGTCTGGTATCAGACTTGCGAACGGATTTTCCGGTTGTGATTGTATCCTGTCTGTTGTATTCAGTCGCCGGTCTCTTGGGCTTGGATCTATCTGATCACCAAGGAAGGGGTTTTGCTTTGCGAGGCTACTCACCATACTTGCGGCCTCCATGGCCGTTGGTAGTGCCCGATGTCATAATGTATTTTGCGCCACAGATGATTCAAGTGTCAGAAATTGGGAGGGAGGAACAGGACTCTCATTTCTTTTGATCCGGAGAAAGATCGGGAGCATGCAAGACAGGTGACGGGCGCGAAGGGAAGAAATATAGCAGCTTTTCGTGAAGGGAGTTTCTAGACGGCGATTTCGGCCGGAGACGTCAGTCATGCTGGGACTTTTCCTAGAAGCCGGATCCCTGTGCTTTGCTAGTGTGCTTACTAAGAGACTTCCCGGAGCAGGAGCAGGGGCCACAGCTTCCGTCTTTCAACATGAATGCGTGCCTTGCAACCTCAGCTTTTGGTGAGACGCGGCTCTCGACCGTCACCACCGTCACCACCGTCTTCAACCTCCCACCCGTCGTCAGTGTCCTTCCCCCTCCCTGTCTTGGGCATCTGCCTTGACTGGCGCGTATCTTCTCGATTCCTTTATTTCCTTCGACCGTCTTTTTTCCATTTCCAGGCGGTCGACCATTCTCAGGACGCCGTCACCTCACGTCGTCCCGTTGCGCCAACGAGACGTGCCCTCCGTTCACCTTCGCACCAGAACAAAGAAACACCTGGCGCACCTACACACCCACCCTTTCTCAAGTGGCATACCACCCATTCATCTCCCACACACCCGTAGCAACGGTCCTCCTCCTGCACCCATGACACGGCAGTCGCACATATCGACCTGACCATGCCTCCCAAGCGCAAGAGAACAACCGACTCGGGGGCTGGCCGACCTTCGCCTCATCGGCCCGCCGACACCAGTCTGGGTCAACACGAGAGGGGTCGAGCTGGAAGTGGTGCTAGGCCTACAAGACGAAACGATCGCCGCGAGCCCGGTCCCTCCTCATCTGCCCCCAGCGCAGGGTCGCCTCTGACCTCGCCCTCTCTGCCCCGACCCCCGAGCGCCTCCTCTCACCCTGTCGTCGCTCCGTTGAATACTGTCTTATCGACTGCGCCCTCACCTCCCCATTCTCCGATACAATCTGGCTACCACTACGACATTGTGACCGACGCTCGGATTGGTAGTTGGACCCAAGGCGGTCGCCAAGAGTTGGTCGACCACGGCATACAGTCGCGCGACGATGAAGACGTGCAGGAGCTGTCTACGATCTTCCAGGAGCTCTTGCAGTCATGCCTCGACTTCCGCCTGAAGGCCTCTCAGGCAGGGGAGGTCGCGAAGGAGATCATTGGTCCTCGACCTGACGACGCCGACACGAACACACGCACATTCGACCCTCACACCCTATTCCTCGACACCGTATCCGTCTACCTTGATGTGGAGTCTGGCAACCACACAGCCAATCTGCGCGACTTCATGGTCTCGACAGCCATTGATCCAGACCTGATGCGCAGAGTTCTCGAGCCTCCCGTGTTGCAGCAGCTAGGGCTGATCCGCGAGACGTTCACCAAGATGGGGATCCGCCAGGCCACCAACATCCTGTACAAGCAGGCCAACTACAACTTGCTGCGCGAGGAAACCGAGGGATATGCGAAGCTTGCCACAGAGCTGTTCACGACGTGCAACAGCCAGGCACCAAGCTCTGACGCGATTCAAGCCGCCTTCGAGAGGGTCAAGGGCCTTATTGGCACCTTTGATCTGGACGTTGGCCGTGTTCTTGATGTGCTTCTCGACGTCTTCGCCTCCGTTCTGATCAAACAAAACCGTTTCTTCGTGAAATTACTACGCATCAGCTCGTGGTGGCCTCGCAGTCAGGCGAAATCCTCTACTTTTGTGGGCGGCTTACCTAAATGGGCGCTTCCGGAGTCCAAACATTGGCAGACCAGCGAAGAGGATGAAGAGATTCTGAGCGCACAACGTCTGCAACGTGATGTGGAGTTCTGGGGCAGGGCTCGAGACGTGCATCTCAACGCGTACTTTGAGCTTGGGGGCCGACAGCTTCAAGGGTCCGACCTCCAGCGTATCCAGGCTATCCTCGACAGCAACGACGGATCACTCGACGATCTTTCTCATCTCGACCCGGAGACCCAGTGGATTGTGGCCACCAAAACCCTTCCGCCTCAGGGGAACCGAGTTGCTGCACAGCTGCTGGGATTCAAGCTGCGCTTCTATGAATCTACCTTCAGAGTCAGGCGCGTCGATGTCATTCCTGCCAACCTCTTCTACATGACCGCACTGCTTATCAAGATCGGCTTTATCTCGCTTGCCGACTTGTGGCCACACCTCTCTCCTGACGATAACAAGATGAAGGACCACCGGTACAAGAGAGAGAAGATCATCGCAGAGGAAGAGCGAAAGAAGACTGGCAAAGTCGAAAATGCTCTGACGATGTCGGGGGTTCTGTCCACAGACGATCATGGAGAACAGAAAACGAAGCCTAGGACTGAAGCGAAAGCCGCTGAGGAAGCCGAGAGAGAAGATGACGAGGACCAGGACCAAGACAAATATCCACCCCAAAAAGTGCAGTTGCTCACGGAGCTTCTTACCATGGGGGCAATACCTGAAGCTCTGTACATCTTGGCGCGGTACGACTGGCTTCTGAAAGCATACCCCGACCTTATCAAGCTCATCAATCGCCTGCTTGCCCACTCAATACAGAAGGTTTTCCAGCAGACCAGAACTGGCGTTTGTTTGGAGATACCGTCGAAGCGGCTTCCTGATATTGACCAGACTGGTGTCGCCAAGGGTTCCGTGAGACTGGGTCAGACACAGCAAAGGCGCCCATTGCGCTGGCCGCACCCAGACGGTGAGAAGGATAACTCGCCATACAGATTCTATTGGGAGGAGTGGGCCGACAATGTTCCCATCTGCCAGACCGTCGATGATGTGTTCACACTATGTGATACGCTCTTGAACCTGTCAGGAGTCAATATTGGCAGAGATCCGGCATTACTGACTAAACTCGCCGCAATTGGGGCTATGAGCCTGGCGCAGGACCAGTCTCCGCAGAACATGAGCCGCTGGCAAGATTTGTTGACTCGTCTGCTTGTGCCGGCTCTCAGCTTGACCGAGGCAAACTCCTTCGCTGTCCATGCTGTATGGGACCTGCTGAAGCTCTACCCGATCACTACGCGTTACGCCATCTACTCCGAGTGGTACCTAGGTCGGACCTCACGCAACCATTGGATAACTTCGGCTTTTGCGCGGACCAGGTCAGAAACAAACAGCTCACTCAAGCGCCTGTCGCTGACGAACCTGTCCATCATGGCCAAGAAGCTCGCGAAGACCGCTTACTCATCCCCCGGCACTGTATTCAAAACCGCCTTCGACCAGATCGAGGCGTACCCCAATCTTATCCAGGCCTTCGTCGAATGTGCTAGATACTTCCCGGACTTGGGCTACGACGTGCTGACCTGGTCCTTGTTGAGCGCCCTGGGAGGCAAGTCTCGAAGCCGTACGCAGGAAGCCTCTGTGCTGCTCACAAGCAAGTGGCTGCAAGCTTTGTCCAAATTCTCTGGACGGGTGTTTAAGCGATACCAGAATATGAAGCCATCCGCCGTCCTCCAGTACGTCAACAGTCAATTATCTCGGGGTAGCTCTACGGATCTGGTGATTCTTCGAGAGCTCATCTTGAGTATGGCTGGCGTGGTTTCTGATGTCGACTTCACTGATACGCAACTGTGGGCCATGACCGGTGGCGAAATCCTCCGTCGGCAGACACTCATCAAATTGGGCGATCGGCGATTTGAATCTGTCAATGGGTCGAAGCGCCTGATGCAATCTCTGATCGACACCAAGCTGGCAGGAAGACTTCTGATCAACTTAGCCCAATACCGGCAATCGGCTCTTTACCAGGATGACGCCCATGTCAAATATCTCGGCACGATCTTAGACGAAGTTCAGCAAGCACTGGCCCAGTATCTCGACCTCCTTCGAAGTAACCTGTCTCCAGATGAATTCGACAACCTTATTCCGGGCATCGCCGAGTTGATGACCACCTACGGCTTGGATGTCAGTCTGGCTTTCATGATTGGGAGAGCTAGTCTGGCATATCGCATGGCAAACACCAAGGCTGCTGTACTCTCTCCCGCCAAGGAAGGTCACTCTAATACCCAGCCAGCCCCAGAAGTTCTTGACGTCGATGGCGACTTGGTGATGAATGGGACTTCTGATAAGCAGAATCCTGCCAAGGACGAGAACGAGGACAAGATGGTCCTGGACGACAAGGTCTCTGCAGAGAACCTCTTAGACGCCAGCACGACTTCTGCGCCTGAAACACGAAAGCCTGACCCTATTGCCGATGTCATCCAGCCTCTCGTCGACACCATCCAGGACTTGTTGCCCTCGGAGACTTGGCAGGCCCTCAGCCCGGAGTTCTATATTACATTCTGGTCCCTTTCCCTTGGCGACTTGCACGTCCCTCAATCCAGCTACGACGTTGAGCACGAGAGGCTGTACAAGGAGTCTCACGACGTTATGAAAGACCGCACTGACATGTCGCGACAAGGCATGAACAGGAAGGAAGAAAAGAAACTTGCGCTCCAGAAGCTTGCGAACTCTGTCAGGGACGAGATGTCCGCTCACATCAACCGCTACCAGAAAACCAAATTCCGACTCACCAGGCAAGCCAAGTTCTGGTTCTCTGGATCGAATACCGAGGCCAGTGTGGTCGCTGATGCTCTCTTGGAGCACTGTATTTTCCCTCGCATCTTCATGTCCGCTTCGGATACGGAATACTGCTTCAGGTTGATCAAGTTCCTCCACGAGAACCAGACGCCCAACTTCAAGCTTTTTATGTTCTACGAACAGTTGTTTGACGCCAACAGACTTCGCGCGATGATCTTCTCTGCTACGGTTCGTGAGGCTGAACACCTGGGGCGTTTCATCAAGTGTATTTTGGAGGATTTGGGAAGATGGCATGCCGACAAGAACGTTTACGAGAAGGAGGCCTTTGGTCCCAAACGGAAGTATCTAGGCTTCGCAACAGCCTTTGACGAAGAGGGCAGTCCGACGGCTTTCATCGAGCACCCCTTCTTCCGAGACGCTCACTATGAGTGGCACAAGAACCTCAACATTGCCGTGAAAGCATGCTTGCAAGGTACCAAGGAGTGGATGCACATCAGAAATGCCCTCACAGTTGTCAAATGGGTCCATGAGTTCTTCCCTGCTGTCAACTTCATGGGAAGTCAAATGTTGAAAGTTCTCGACGACTTGAAGAAGCGTGAAGAAGCTTCCAAGGACGACTCCGAAGAGCACCGCGTCGATCTCTCGGTTGCTGCTCAGACGGTTTATGCCATGTTGAAGAGGCGGGATCCAAAATGGGTCTCGGTGCAGGCGTTCCGACCCAACATGGTGAGCAGCTCAATCATTCCGAAACAGACTCTAACAGCGGTTAACAATGCTCAGTCCGGGATGCCTCAGGATGGACCGAAGGATGTGGAGATGGCCGCTCCAGCCGCAAATTCCGGTCTGCGACCGACAGCTCCGGAGTTCAAGCCTCATCCGTCTGCAATGTCAGTATCCTCAACAGCTCCAAAACAGCCAGTCGATGCAACATTGCTGACACAAGGTAGTGCCGCTGCATCTTCCCAACCCATGGAGGAAGAAGACGGTGAGGTCAAGGACGGCAAGGACTCGAAGAGTTTCGCGCCTCCCGCCCAGGACGGACAGGGCAAGACCGAACCCAGAGCCAGCAGATCTGCTGTTCAGGAGAAGGGTGCGTCTAAGGAACTGACGAGCAGAGAGAAGGTCTCTGCACAAAACAGTAGGCCGGCGACACCGAAGCCAATGGCTGCAGTATCTGCTGCCACTTCTACGTCAGGACCACGCAGTGATATTCCGCGACCACCATCTGCAACGTCGAGACCAGACAGGCTGCCTCATGGTCTGCCTCATGGCTTGCCTAATCGCCCAGACGTTCCGATTCCTGGTCATTTTCGTGGACAACTCGGCGTCCCTGTCGAACGTCGTGACGCGCCCAGAGACAATCGAGATCCGAAACAGACTCGTGAGGTGAGAGATCCTCGCGAGCCACCACGAGACCGCCGTGATCTTAGAGAAAATTCTCGTGATGCGCGAGATTCAAGGGATCATCGTCAGCAAGACAGCGGTCATGCAGACAAGCGAGATCCCCACGATTTAGATCGTCGAGCAAACGAGACCACGTCTCGTGAGCCCGGTCGGCTCTCTGAACATGACTTGTCGAGCCGACCTGAATCTGCTCCCCGCCGAGGTGAGCCTCCCAACGACCGAGAGTCTCGACCGAGCCGAGATCGTGGACACGCCCTTGGCCGTGAGACTCGCGGCCCGCGAGAGCAAACCGCGCCGACCTCTCAGCCTCCACCACCTGCCACCAAACCGGCTCCGGAAGAACCTCCCATCAACCCTCAACGTGCCGCATTGATGCAGGATTCACGGGGTGGATCCTCGGCTAGGTCCCCAAGGGACAGCGGACGAGAGCGGGTTCCATCACGCACGTCCTCTCCGAGGAGAGATGATAACCAAATTCCCAGCGTCTCTTCCGAGGGCCATGGACGCGAGGATCGGCACAGCCGTAGGAACGGAAGTGCAGTGGAACCCCCGCAACCACCCCCAAGGGATGCGGAGCAGCCTCGGGACTCTGGTCGCCCTTTGAGTGACCGTAGCCGGGACGCAGCTCACCAAAGTCCGCTACCGCGTTCCCATGAATCAGACCGCAGCCGTGCGAATCAGCAGGACCCGAACTACGGCCGACTGAACCCGATCCCCTCTGTGACGGACACTGCTCCACAAGGTCCTCGTGGTCGTGGCGCCAGAAATTCGTCCAGAGTATCATCATTGCCAACAGCACCTCGATCGGATGGGCGCATGCCACCACCCGATCCACCCAGAGCGCCATCGCCAGATCGGCAACCCCCCACTGGGCCCTCCTCAACAAGAGGGCGTAGGACGCAATCAAGTCAGCTTGATCAGGGTCAGACTAGTGGTGGGGGTTCCACAGTACAAATGCCGAACATTGGCATGCACCCCGATCGTATCAGGCAGTTTGAGTCTGGACCATCCTCAGTTCCTGTCTACTCGGATCGAATGGGCCACATCGCTCCACCCCCGCCTCCGCCTCCGCCCGGTGGCCTTCCGTCTCGTTCCCGGCCTAATGTGCCATCGATCCATACCAACGATCGAGTTCACACGCCTACAGGCCCGTCCGGCTCACGTCATGGACAAGGCAGCCTGCCAAACACACCAATCATGGAGAACAACGCACCGTACTCTGCCCCAACCGGCCCCGCGGCATCTCACGACCGACAGAGGAGCAATGCGAGGAGACAACTGGACAACATTCAAAACAGCCTTGCGGCCAACAGGCGTGATGATTACAGGAGACAAAGAGCAAGCATGCCTGATTCAGATGCCCAAATTCTGACGGGTGCGTCGCCCGTCTCAACTCCGATTCAAGAGCGACAGGACCCTATGCGTCGGAATCCCATGCCGGAAACTCCTCAGCCCGGAAATGACAACAACGGACCTCGTTCTCGGGAGCCCTCAAGGTCTGGTGCACAAGCAGATGACTTCTCGAACAGCAGAGGTGAGAGTGACCGAAGCGGACGACGAGATCACCGTGACCGAGCCGAGAGGTCAAGCCGACACGGAGGTCGAGAACGTAGTCCCCGCGGTGAGCGCGATGCGCGAGATCCGCGCGGCAGCGAGAACCACGAGCGACAAGACCGCCGGCCTGGTGTGGCCCCAGTAATGGACTTGAACCGTGATCGGGATCCCAACCATGAGCCCATCCAGCCAAGACGCTCTACTCGTGATCTGGCCGCTAGTAACAGCAACCGAGAACTTCTACCTGGCGCTGGTAGAGAGCCGTCGACCTCTGGCCGCGAGTCGCGACACCGCGGTGACGGCGGAAGAGGAGAGAGCAGCAGAGGTGAAGGAGGAAGCGGCGGTCGACCCGGGGATGAGTGGGGTGGCGGTGGTCGTGGAGGATCGATGCGTGGTGCGCCAAGAGATGGGCCAAGAGAGGGCCCGCGGGACGGATCAGGACGACTTGGCGACGACCGACGAGACCCTCGCGGCGACGAACGGACGTCTTCGAGGAAGCGCAGGAGCGACGTCTCGGAAATACCTGCCAACGACAGGGAGAAGAGGCTGAGACGCTAGAAACATAGCCCTTCTCCCTGACTTTGAAGTGTCAGTGAGATTGTTGTACGATTGGAGACGGAAAGCAAAAGAAAAGCCATGAGGCAGAAGGGATTCAGAAAGTTTCAGAACCGGGAAACGGCGACGCGAAGTCGACGAATTGGGGTTCGACCAGGTTGAGATCTTATTAGCGACGAACGAATTGCACGCATCATCCCACGAATCATTGATTTCTGCGCACACTGGACGGGACGGGAGGAGTTGTACTATCAAGAGCGGTGTCGCCTTGGAGGACGGGCATCGATTCATGGCTTGCAGAAATGGCCTCTTCAGATTGCTTGCTGTGTGGGGGTTGCCCGGACTGCGAGACACAAAATGGCACAAAGTCAAATTAAGACAAATAACTCCACACGACCACCAGAGAGCAACAAGCCTTCAAGGCCATACCCGAGCTCGCGTTCCTACTTGGAGACAACGGTGTCATCGGCCTCTCGGAAGCGTGTATGATGAGTCCATGATGCGCATCGCCCTTGCCATAAATCTTGGCTGCGGAACGAATTCACGACTGTATAAAACTATGTAATCAGGCCATACATGCGCCGTGCTTGAAGATACCCGTAAAACTGGTAAATGACCTCACGGTCGGGGAAAGGGGGAAGGGGGAAGGGGTGAGGGTTCGATTTCTCTGCTGTTTTGAGCATTATGCGAGCGTGGCGTTCGGACGGATGTTTTCCTTTGGGCGTTGCTGGCGGAGCGGAAAACGCAACACACAGACACAGACAGACAGTACGTCAAGTCGATGATGTTGGCCAAACAAAAAGTTGCTGCATATTTGGTATGAAATCGCGGATGGAAAGAAACATGATTCCCACTTTTGGGTAGGGCTTGGATGATTGGGCCGCACCCCCCCCCTCTCTCCCCGATAGTAGCCCGACATTTGTTTGATTTGGACAGCCCCTGTCTCTTCATTTTGTCTTCTTCTCCTTCTTCTTCTTCTTCATTTTCTTTCTCTTTCTTTGGCACTCCAAATGGTACGTACGCACGGTCGGGGCCACCTTTGCTGTACCTGGGCTGGTGTGGGGGGGGGGGGTTTGAAGAAGATTTGTCGATGGATGATCGATCCCATCCGCCCCCCCCCCCGGCCTTTCCTCCCCAACACGCCGGGAGACGCGCGGGAGTCCGTGTGGCCTGTCTAATCAATCTGTCTTGTCTACCCTCGACGAGCACGACAGTACAGTCAGTCAGGTGCGCACATGCATCATTGGCACGAGCGGTCCCCAATCCGCGCACCTCCCTCTGGCCTCACTGACCGCGATATTGCTGACACTTTATATAAGAAAGAGTTTAGAAGGCACACGCCCGACATTCATTTCACTTATCCGCTCTCTTCTCACCGCGTCCGTCCTCAAGGCGAGAAAGAACCGTCGTCCTAGATTACACAGTAATAGAACGTACGTACATGGTATCCATTTTCAAACCTCTTTTCTCCCTCCCATCCAACCTCCTGAAGTAAAGAACGCCGTGCCTCCGCAGTGATATATAAAACCCAAAGAATCGTCATCAACATTTCAAGAAGCAAGTGCCGAATCAGATGAGTCCCTGTCTCCTGTTCTTTGGCTGTTGTGCCATACCAAAATACCACGCCGTGAAAAAGAAAAAAAAATGAAAAAAAAAGGTAAAAATAAAAATAAACCCAACGCCGTAAACAGGAAAGGCAAAGAAACTATTTTGAGGTCGTGCTCATATCATTGGCCCGTCCGGATGTTGATGCGGATTCTGGCCCCACAACGCCGCGCCGATCTGCCTTTGCATATCATTGGGAGGCGGTCTCGCCTGTTGCTGTGACCCGACGGTGTCCCGGTCGTGCTCTGGGAATCCTGGCCCCTCATCTCGCCCTGCGTACACCGCCATGTTCACCCTCTGCTCGGGTATGTGTACATAGTCGTCATCTGCTGACATTGCGTGTGCGTAGCCAGTTTGTTGTGGATAGCTCATCGATTGCGGCTCAACAGACGAGGGTCCCGTCTGGAACCGGCCGGCTGCCCCTCGGTATCCTAGATCGGATTCGTAAGGTTCTTCATCGTACGCACGGAAAGAAGATAGTCCCCTACTCGGATCGGCGGCATGGGCGATCAGCCCTGCTCCTTCCTCGCTGCCCGCAGGCACTCGGCCGCCTAGCTGCTGGTTCATCCCGTAGGTGCTTCGTCCTGATGGGCTACTGTCAGCTTTGGTGTTGCTACGCGGATACAGGTTTCGCTTCGTAGTCATTGGGTGTGCCGAATGCAAAGGGAGATAGACAGATCAGTGTTGGATTGGGTGGATATCGCAGCTCCAAAAATCATGCTTCAAACAACGTGCAGCCCGTTGAAGTCGCTGGGGGTTGTTGCTTACGAAACTCGCTCGCGACAGGCAGGTGGTCGGTGCTCTTGCCATTGCGCGGCTTGTAAGGGTACAAAGCATAGGAATCTTCGGTGTCCTTACCATCTCCATCCATGTCGATAGCCAGGGCCGCGTTCTTCTGGTAGCTGATATCCTCGTGGCGCCGCTTAGCCCCCACAAAGAGCCAGCGGATCCCGCGACCAAATGCCTTGAAAACGTCCCAGAAGTTCAGGGCATCCACGATCGCCCAGAGACCCAGGAATCCACCTTGTGGTGGTCCGGGCTCGTTCAGCTTGGGCTCCTGTACATCGGGGTTCGGCGTGGGGTAGAACACTTGCGGCGCGCCTTGGCGATAGGGTTGCCAGGGATAGGCCCAAATATGCAGGATGGCGAATATGAACATCTCGACGGATAGCAGCAGCGCAGGAAGACCTGTTGTGATGTCCGGATACGCGAGTTTCGCGGAGGCGTTGATGATACTGAGCCATGACGAGGCTATGGAGATGGCGGTGGTCTGCCAGAAGCTGAGGAAAATGACGCCCTTGATGGCGAGCACCTTGAGTCCCGGCTTGTGATATGCCAGGGCTATCTTGAATTGAACGTAGTACTGGATGACGCAGTACATGGCAATGGCGACTGCAACACACTCCACAGCGATAACCTAGTCACAGCGAGTCTCGTTAGCGGGAGAGGACGCGAAACACACCCCAATGGAGATGCCCTTACCCAAACATGAGCGAAAAGGGGGCTCAGGGAGCTTTCGCAGTATCTTTTGTAGTGCTGAGTCACAACAGCGACGATGGTCATGGCCACTCGTATGAAGCAGTAGTGGTAGACCCCGATCCAGATGATGTTGAACCAGGTCAGGCCGCTCTTGGGAGTCCGCCACGGGCCCCTGTTGCCTCCACAGAGCTTCGCGAACCAGGTCAATGGCCATACCCAGGGTTTGATGGGTGACAACTGCCGGAAGAACTGCTTCTGCTCGTGCAGAGTTGGTGCCATGTACTGACACATGAGGCTAAAGAACGAAGAGATGGCGAAGGCCTCGTAACAGTCAGATATGACTGCGTAATAGACGGCATGGTGGTAGAAGACCAGTTGGAGGAAATTCGAGGCGGAGTATATGGGTACCATGAGCAAAATGCGGATGATGCTGCCGGACTGGTCAGTACGGTGAGGAAGCCGCGCAATACTCATCTCGCTAGAGGGATGACTTGGACGCACTTTCTTTGCTCCGCTGGTTTGGTATAGTGCAGCGCATGCATCCATACCAAGAACAAGCTGAGTACTATGGCCGCCGAGCCTGTGGAGAAGGATATGAGGATGGCCAGTTGGTGGAAGTTTAGAGAAGTGTGATCCGACAAGGGCACCTCCGAGACTGTCAGGACCAAGTCAGTTAGCCTTTCTCGTGCATCTCGCGCGCTGTTCCCGCAGGAATGCTTACTCTTCTGGGTCTCCGCCGTCGTGTTGCAGACTTTCCACTGCATGCTGGGCTACCGTGACCGCGGAGCAGTCTTGTCCGTGCCGGTTGCACTCTGTGGTCGCGCCAAGTCGAGGGCTCGTAGATATAGTCTTGGTTCGTATGGTGTTGTTGGAAACAAGATTCGGTCACGGTACCGTCTCTCTCTCTCTGTCGTGTCGATTCCCGACCTCCCCGCGGGTCCTCTTCCCAAGCTGCTCACTGGGGTCCAAGAATAGAGTCCTAGCTCTTCCTGTGACCCAATTGTTCTTGCGAGACGGACCAACACTCCCGCTGAGCGGCCGCTACTGCGCGCGTTGGTTCGGTTCAGAATTCCACCAGCAAGCAGGTGCCGTCGAAACCCATTCAATGCGAGGCAATGGTCGGCCGTCGAGACAGTTGGCGGGTGGGGGATCAGTTCGAGGATCGAGTCGAAGTCAAGAAGCGAATGAGGGAAAGTGGTCGAAGGATGGATGGATGGGAAAGCGATAGTCGGTAGATCTGCCTTTGGACGGCCCCCAAAAGCCAAACTGGCTTGAACTTTGCTCGTGCTGATCTGAGCTGCACGAAACTAAGTGATCGCCGTGATGTGTCTCGAGGGGAGTAAGCGAGGCGCCACACACGAAACGCGGGTGCTGATGGTCGATGGTCGGAGTCGCAGGTGAGCGTGAGCTTCTCGTCAAGGTTGCTTTTTAGGTGCTTTTGCCCGGCCACAAGGAAGACGCGATAGATGCGATCGAAGGAAGATGAGCACCGCTATGTGGTCTCCGGGCAGTGGCAGTGGCAGTGGCAGTAGCACGAGGTGGGCAAAAGGGGAGTCAGTGCAGTGGTGAGAAAGAAATGTGTATTGCGTAGGTTGCCGCAAGCGTGATAGTAAGGGGTGTGTGGTTGCGCAAGCCTGGCTAATGTCGGGATGGGGTGCATTGAATAGAATTTCGGACGAGGCCCGGCCTCGCGTCGACGAAAGGCTGGCAGGTGTGCTGCGCTGGGCTTGGCTCCCGCTGCACCGTCTGGCAGCCTGTTGGCAGCCTGTTGGCGCTAATGCACTGCTCTAGTGTACACTAACTACCTAGGTGCCTGTACACTACCAGCTCCATGCCTGTCGGTCCACGGCGGGACAGGTCCTGAAGTCTTGTCAGGGTCCTGCATATAAGCCTGCAAGTTGCTGTTGTCCTTGACGTCCATGCCAGCCACCAAGTATCCAACTCTATCCAACTCCCGCCAGGGCGTGGACCACCCTGACTGACCACCCTGACTGACCACCCTGGCCACTCAGAAGCAATAGCAGCCGAGGCGATGAGGCTGAGCTACGCGCTTCGTCTCGTCTCATGATAGAGGGGGGCTTGGAGGGGGGTCTCTCTGATCGACCCTTGCTAATCTCGAGAATCGGCGACTGGTGCCGATCCAATCTTGGCATATAACGACACATACCTGTGTCAGTCAGCCTCTCTGCCTCTCTGCCTCTCCGGCCTCTGGAGTAGGTAGTGCCTCTCCTAACTATTTTTCCTTTTCTTTCTTTCGTAGAGCTGTCCTTGACGTATAGATGAGTTGCAGGCTGCCCGGGTAGTAGCTAGGTAGGTAGACATCGATCGCATCATGCTGAACTCTGTTGTGGGCCGTGGTGCCATGGTGCCATGGTGCCATGGTGACATTGGGCACACGAGAAACGTGAAGCACCGGCCGTAGGGAGGCGCAGCACCTACGCTGCCACGCAAATGCACAAGCAGACAAGTCAAGCTGCACTGCTGGTGCTGTCCAACTTGTATACTTTTTTTTTCGGTTCTTTTTTTTTTTTCGACAATCAGCGCTGGAAGCGCCAGCATTATACTTCGCCTGCCAACTGCATTCGTAACCCTCACCGTCTCGCCCCTGCGCCTGAATTCTGTTCTGTCACGCGCCCTTCCCTTGGGTTTCGGCACGAATGCGAGGCCATCTCGAGAGAGGCGTCCCTCCTGGCTTACATTGGATGCTTGTGCTTGTGCTTGTGCTGCTCGCTGCGGATCATGCACGAGGTCACGCCTGTGTCGATCCTCCACGCCCAGCACGTCGCTGCATCAACCGAGGCCCGTTTGGGCCGTTTCACGGTCGGCGCCCCGAGGCTCCACTCTATTTTCGGCCCCGGCCCACGACGTACAGCGGCCGCTTCTCGGCCCCGGGCCTCTCGGCGCCATGGGGTTAATTATACACCGGCCGAGTTGCCGACCCACTTCTCGACGTACTTGTACATATATAATAATAGTACAGCTACGGTAACGGTAACGGGCCTGAGCCTCACGCCTTCTGATTCTCTGCATGTTGGAATCGCCTGCAGGCAGAGCTCAAGATCTTGTCCTTCTATCAGACACGTGGGTGAGATACGTTGATGAAAATGATCGCTATGCAATTTGGAGTCTCGAAAATTATCATTTGCAGTTGCTTGCCCATCTCACACCCTCATCTGAGGTCACTGTCAGTTGCTATGCAAACAGTCCATGCAAAGAATGGTCGCTTTGGGTTGGGCTACACCGTACCGGAAGAAGCCAAGATTGCTGATGCAAGTTTGGGTGCAAGCGGTGACTGAAATTCGGTGTGTTGTGTGTTCATCCGGAGAACCACAGAGTCGTCATGTAAGTACGGCCGGCTATCCCCATCTCCATGATCTCTGAACCCACAACTCGGCCACCGGACGCTCTCATGTGAATCGTCTTCCCATCAACAATTCGTAATAGGCTCTCTGGTCCTGCTCGCTTCCAAGTGCAGGATCTTGTTCGACGGGAGGTGGTTCCATCGGTTCGGGGTTAAATGTCATGTCCAGAAAATCTTCGAGCGTCTCATTTGGTGCAAACCCAAGAGACCCGAGAGTCTGAGAAAAGCCGAGGGAGCTAAACGAAACATCAGTTGGGATTCAAGCCACGGGGGTGGGTAGTGATCATCAGAGAGACCGAAGAGTCAACGTACGATCTGGCCGCATCCTTGGCCACAATGTCGGATAATGAGATGGATTCCTGTCTAGACTTATTTCGGGAGGACATGCTAGGCTGTCTAGGCCTGCCGCCACCATCCTGGGAAGACGAAGGTGGAGCTTGCACGAAGCCAAAAGGGTTGCTACTATCAAACTTGGGCATGGACAAGCCGTCGAGTTGTGGTGCCTGTGAGAGGTGCGGTACCGGCGGGTGAGGTGGTGAGATGACAGCACCGGATGCAGGCGTGAGGGGGTTCGGATTCGAAGCGATGGGTTGGTGCTGTAGTGATATCGAAGGTGAGGCATTGGGCATCGAGGTCGGAGCTGTGACATCCGGAGTTGCGCTTGGTTTATCCCCTGATGCTGATGCTGGCGCCTCGTCGGGGAAGAAGGTCTTGAAGACGCCGCTCTGCTGCCAGGCCTGGATGAAAAATTCCTGCTGTGCCGGATCCTTAATAGCCTTGACCAGCCTCCTTCCCTCCGGCTGTTTCAGGTAGCCTTCGACGACGGGGCCCAGACTGGGGATGAGGTTGAGGGCGGCGCCCCATGCTGCGGCACTCTCCCTCAGGGTGTGCAGAGCGCTGCGGTAACCCTGGGCGGGACCTCGCTTTTTCTGAGGTCTTAGGTAGAGACACGACTTGTTGTGTCTCTCGCAATAGCTACATCGTGGCTTTGCGTTATCACACGGCTGGTGGTTGACATGACAGAAGTCGCATCTGGAGAGAGGTTAGTTGGTTGGGTAGAGTAGACAGACACACTCAGGTGAGGCGAAGGGACAGCCGGCCGGGACAGCCAGGTTGCCACCGCCAGGGCTAGTGCCAGTGCGCCCGACACAGACTTGCGGCCGTGTCACAGCACAAGACAAGACGCGGCTCCATTGAAAGGAGAGAGTGAGGCACATGAGACAGGGTCGAGATACTGACGCGCGAGAGCTCTTCTTCCTCTTCCTCGGGTTGGCAGGGGCGGAGGGGTTGCCAGCGACGGAGTCTCCGGCAACTGAGGCGGCGAGGTCCAGATCTGGATCCCGGTCGGGCATATCGACCTTGGTGTCGCCATTGCCGCTGTCCTCCCGCTCCCGCAGGTCGTCGAAGTCAGACATGGTAGCCATGGCCGGCCGCAGCAACTACTGGCGTCTGTAGTCGTACTGGGGGGATATCAGCTTCAGCTTCAGCTCCAGCATCGCGGCCGGCTCCACGCGTTGTACGGTCTGATGCGGTGTGCGTGAAGGTTCCAGCCTCATCTTACCTACGCAGACGAACTCGGGACGTCACGTGTGAAGCCGAGATCGAGGTCGAGCCTGTCTGCTTGGGCCGGAGCAAACTGAAATGGCCTCGGGGGAACGCTTGGGACCTTGGGGAGCCAGTCAAAACGCTGGAGTGTGGAGGTAATTTGGAACCGCGGGATGCAGCTAAATCTGCGGCCGTTTCTTGGTGGTGGTGCTGGTGGTGGTGCTGTTGGTGGTGCTGTTTGTGGTGCTGTGGAAGCTGCTGGCAAATGTACACATACTAGGTTTCCAGGCGGGAGGTTGAAGGTTCCGCGCGGAAAGGGAGCACAGGCTTGGATGTCGAGTCAAGCAAAGCTGGAGCAGCTGGGGCCTGCGCGCGCCTGCTCAGGGGGTCGGAGGCGTGGTGTCGGCCTTGGGCACAGAGGCTTTCAGCGCCTTGACGAGGAGCATCAGTGACATTAGAGGTATGCTGGCGTGCTGGCGTGCTGGCGTGCTGGCGTGCTGGGATGCTGGGATGCTGGGATGCTGGGATGCTGCAGTCCGGAGTGCAGGTGTCCTGGTGCGCCCCGTTCCAGTGGCTGGGCTGTCAACTGTCATCAAGTGTCGTGCAGCTTTCGGGGGTGGGGTCTAGTGCATGTATGGCCTTATTAACACAGGATGCGTGTGCATCAAGTGTAACCAGTGCATATAGGAACGCCGCAATCAACCAGCTGCGATCCTACCAAGTGGTATGTACATGGTACCTAGTCGGCCAAGATTTACCCCGGAATTTCCGCCGTAGCCACGGCGACACTGATGCTGGACAAAACTGCCGAAATCCACCCTTAGCGGTTTACAATTGCCAGTTCTTTTTCTTCTTCCTCCCCCCTTCCCCAGGCCAGGTACTGAAAGTAAGTCACGCAGACTGCAAGTGCCGAGTTACGTACCCCCGACAGATGCCGACCTCTCCTTGTCACCCACCCCCATCCTGGAGATCCGCTGCGCTGTGACAACCAAGTTTAGGTGCTGTAGGTGCTCTACCTAGGTAGGTGCTCTAGGTGCTTTAGGTGCTCTAGGTGCTCTAGGTACTTTATACCTGGGCACCTACCTACCTAGAAACACTCATGGTGATCCAGGTACTTGGTCATTTCTTGAAACAACACCACCTATCTTGCACAAAAGGTTCAGCTTTTTCCTGTCCATGTCCTGAATATCTACCACCCTCATCTTCGCGGAGCTGGTCCAGCTCAACGCTCCAGGACTAATCGCGCGACATTCGCCCTCCTGCACAGATCCCGACAACTGCATGGAGACATCCCACCGAGAGGGAATATAGCTTTTCCGCATAGCTTTTCCGCATAGCTTTTCCGCGGCCAGTCTGGAAAACCGCGTATGGAAGCCGCCTGGGGAACGTCCCCGGAATTCATCCTCCACGGTGTCTGCCCTGTCTGCCCTGTCTGCCCCGTCTGGTCTCCTCTTGAAGATATCACGAATCACTGGCTGGCCGAGTGCGACCGATCTCTGCGCCGCCGCACGCCGCCTCGCCAAGCTCGTCTTGACAGCCGTCCGGTCCCACCCCAGGCCGCGCCAACCCGCCTTCACGGAATGTCCCAGGAACGACAACATGGCCGTCGAGAACATTCTGACCACCCCTCCGCAGAATGAGCGCATATTCAGTCCCGACGCCTCCATCATCCTCGTCGGCTGTCGCGGCGCCGGCAAACGCTCGCTGGGCTTCATCGGCGCTCTTCACTTGCGCCGTCGGCTCATCACAGAGGACTACTACTTCCAGCACGTCACCGGTCTCACCCGCATGCAATTCCTGAGCACCCATGGCAAGGACGAGTTCAACCGTCGGAATGACGAGGTCTTCAAGCGCATGCTCGACGAGCACCGTCAAAGGTGCATCATCGAGTGTGGCATGAGCAGCTTCTCCGAGGACGCTCAGAACGCCCTGCGCCAGTTCGCCGAGACCAACCCTGTCATCTACGTTCACCGCGAGAAAGAAGAAGTCCTGCGCCTGCTGGAATCTACAGACGGACAGCGCATTCTTCGTGCTGACCAAAGGCATCGAGCATGCTCCAACCTCGAGTACTACAATCTCTTTGACTCATCCACCTCCAAGGCCGCCCTGTTGAACGATGGGTCCACTGTCAGCGCCTGGGATTCTCAGATGGCGACGCCATCCAGTCTCCTCTATGCCAAGCAGGACTTCACCCACTTCATCGACTTCGTCACGGGCCAGGGCCTCACGAAGCTCTTTCTCGAGAGTCCCTTCGCGGTCAGAGCCATTCCGCCCGAGTTCAGACAGTACTCGTATGCCCTGCGCCTACGGTTGTCTTATCTCGTCCGCATGGACCTGGAGTGGGAGGACTTTGAGGCGAGAGGAGACTGTGTAGAACTCGTCATCGACCACTGGCCAGAAGACATGATGAACAAGATCGCCAAGATTGTGGCTCTCATCCGAAGGAAGTTGGCCGTCCCCATCATTTACCACGTCGAAGAGAATCCGAGAGAGGAGAGGCGCAGAGCTGTGGACGAGAGAGCGAGGATGGACACCGACCTTCTCGAGCTTGGTCTTCGGCTCGGCGTCGAATATCTGAGCCTCGACCTACAGAGGAAGGACATATCGATACAGAAAATTCTCAGTCATCGGGGCCGCTCGAAGATCATGGGCAACTACTGGAACGTCGGCCTGATGACGACACCCTGGTCCGACGACAGTCACATCCGAGACTACCAGAATGCGAAGACTCTCGGCTGCGATCTTGTCCGCATGGTCCGCTTCTGCTCGGGCGACAGCTCCCCAGATATGCTACAAGACTTCCGGGCGAGGATAGCCGCAGCGGTCCCAGACCCGAAGCCTCCACTGGTTGCATACGATTTCTCCGTACTTGGCGTCAGAACGCCCCTCCAGTCTCGCATACTCAACCCCGTCAAGCATCCGGACATGGAGAACGAGCGAGAACATCTCGCAACCGTGTCCACGGCCAGCAATACCTTCGAGTCACTTTTCCGCCAGTTTGAACTGGAGCCGCTGCAGTTCTATACCCTCGGTTCCAATGTCTCGTACTCGCTATCTCCCTGCATGCACAATGCCGCCTATGGATACACGGGCATGCCGCATACCTTCAGTACCGAAGCATGCTCGACACTGGAAGATCTCAACAGGATATGCAGCGATGCTTCTTTTGGTGGGGCATCCCTAACAGCCCCTTTCAAGGTAGCCATTGTGCCACACCTGAAAGTGAAAAGCCATCATGCGACAGTGATAGGTGCCGTGAACGTTCTGCTTCCCCTGCGCGGCAAGACGACGTTTATTCTTGACCACGCCAATTCTCGGAATAAGTCGGGCCTTACGAACGAATTCTACGGCGACAATACCGACTGGTCATCCATATTCACTTGTCTGCAGAGGAACATCAGCCCGCGAAACTACGTTCGACCTTCCAAAACCACGGGGCTCGTGATCGGTGCCGGAGGACAAGCCCGGGCGGCGATATATGCAATGATTCAGCTTGGCTGCCGCAACGTCTTCCTCTTCAACAGAACCATATCGAACGCACAGGTGGTAGCCGACCACTTCAACGAATGGGCGCAGAAGCAGGGAATGACACCTAGTAAGGGAGGGGTCACCCAGATCTGTCGTGTTCTGCCGTCGATCTCGGAGGCGTGGCCACAAGGCTTCGAGCAGCCGACAATGATTGTGTCTTGTGTGCCTGCCACCAGCATTGAGGAAAAGCCGCCTGCAGATTTCGAGATGCCTATGCAGTGGCTTGGAAGTCCTACTGGAGGCGTGGTGCTTGAGGTGAGCGATGCCCCCCGACTTCTTCTCCGTGCTTTGCCGTGTTCTGCCTTGCCTTCCCATAACACAGGAGAGTGTACTGACGAAATGTGGGCAGCTCGCCTACGAGCCTCTCATCACGCCACTGGTTGCGCAGATGCAAGTGTACAGAGATACGAACAACCCGGCCTGGGTCGTGGTCGATGGGCTGGAGAACGTGAGCGAGATGGCCATCGAGGCATTCGAAGTGATGACCGGACGTCTGGCGCCCAAGAGACTCATGAAAGAGGCGTGCAGGAAGACGTGGGAACAGCAGAAGAGGGACATGTCGTCACCGATTTCTCAATGAGTTGGCATTAGAAGTCGACGTGCCGGAGGCGGACACGCAGTAGAGGGAAAGCTCAAAAGGTGCCTGATTTGCCAGAAACGCAACTCAAGACCATTGGGCGTTATTGGGCGTTATTAGACGGTCACCTTGGACTTTCAGGATTTCCATGGTATGTCTGTCTGTATGTCTGGTTTTTGCGCCGAACCAGGAACCGTTGGGTTCTTTGCGTCCACGGTTTGGCATCCCGGATAGATTCTGAGCTCAGGCCTGGCCTTACAAGACGCAGCGGCTCTTCCAATATGAACTAATCTCTTCCTCCAATTCGACGTCAACTTCCCAAAGCCACTGAAAGAGCCGATCTAGAAGAAAGCTACGCCCCGGCACGCTATTGTCCCGTCTGACAGCCACCAGCCTCTATAGCATTCTGCTCCTTACCCGTCTTGGCTTGGACAACTCAAGGTTCTCCGAAGGAACTGTAAGACTGTGTATGCACTGCCATCCTGCCCCCGTATACAGCTCCCCGTCACAGAAAGGTGATCCACTCTCAGCACTTACTTGAGCAGACCTGCGCTTTGCTGGCAAGCTGAGCTGCGCCACGCCGAACGTACGTTTGAGGCAACCCATCATGAATCTTTTAACCTTTGCCAATCCTTTGCGTTGATTGTCGTGTCGGTTGCCCCTTAGCAACATGGTCGATTGTCAGACATACTGCGACAAAACGCCCATGTCGTGGCAAGATTAGGACGCAGCTTTCCAATCGTGACATACTCGCGCCTTGCTGATCCTGTTTTGTTGTCGTTGTCGTCCTATCCTCGTGTGGGCCTGTCTACACCAGGTTTCGAGGAATCACGCCCCAGGAGCTTCAGTAATCTCATCCATCACACCGGCCATCCTTACCACCAATCGACCACCCTTCACACAACATCCGCCCAGCATCATGGGCGCAGACCAAGACATCACCCCACAGCCGTCCGAAAAGGACCGGCTGCGCACGCACTACAACCAACAGCAACAGCAACAGCAACAGCAACAGCAACAGCAACAGCAACAGCAACAGCAACAGCAACAGCAACAGCAGCAGCAGCAGCAGCAGCAGCAACTCGGCCAGGACCGTGAACTACCCCCAACACCAACCTCCATCTCCCTCGGCAGCCCCATCTCGCCGCTCAGCGCGGCCGGCGCCGCAGGGAGCAGCATGTCCATGCTCACCAGCCCTTCTTCCTCCCACCCCAACCCCCACGACGGGCAGCACTCACCACCACCGCCACCGCCACCACCACCACCACAGACACCACCGCCCTACTCCGGGCCCGCAAGTACCTCGTCCGTCGCCCTGCTCCCCTCCACCCAGCAACCCACCGCCTTCTCGCAATCCGGCCCTCCCCGGAAATACCCCGGTCTGCCCCTCCTCAACTACCACCTCTACGCCCCGCCGCTCTTCGAGCTCTCCTCGGACTGCACCTCCATCAAATCCACCGCGCCCTACCTCTCCTCCACCGCCTCCGCGCTCATCTCCCTCATCCGCGCTCAGTCCACCATCCCGCCCAAGCCGCAGGTGCACATCACCGGCAGACGCGGCGGCGGCGGCGGGGGGGCCCACCACCACCGGCCGGACTTTGCCCTGAAGCTCAACCTCCTGCCGCTCCTGGTCCCGGACGACGCCGCCCGGCGCATGAACTACCTCCGGTGCGTCAGCAACAGCGAGCCGGCGCTCCGCGGGGGCACGAGACCCTCGCTGGAGCCGTCAGCGCTGAGCAGCAGCGGCGGCCGCGACCGCGACCACGACCACGATGACGAGCTGGAGGCCTGGGCGCGGCGGTACGTCGAGGACACGGCGCCCGTCAAGGCGTTCGTGCTGGAGCGGGTGGTGGCGAACCTCGACACGGACTGGCTGGAGGGCCAGATCCGGAGCCTGGTGGCGAGCACGGGGTACCGGGGCGTCGTGACCGTGGCCTTCCCCGTGACGCACGCCAGGGTGGTCGTGCAGAGCCCGGACAGGGTCAACAGGTTCTTCACGGGGCTCACCGCCTTCTTCTCCGGCAAGAGGACCTACGAGGTGGTCAAGGCCGTGTGGCCGTTTGCGAGCTGCGGGCGGGACCAGGCGTCCGTCGCGGGGAGGAGGGTGTGCGCGGTGCAGAGCGAGGAGCAGTGGTGGAAGGAATGGGCCCAACCCATCAGGTTTGCGATTACGAGTCGGAGGAACGGGTGGGTGACGAATGAGGATAAACTGGAGGCTATCATGGAAGGGAAAGGGAAAGCGCAGGCCAAGGTTGACTGGGGTGATGGAGGCGTTCATGATGGAAGTTGGTGAGCAAACCAGCCCTGGGCTATGGGACGAAATTTACCACACGTTGGCATCCGGCTGGACGCCACCAGCGTGGCGCTCAAAACGGGATGCTTCTCCATAACAATAATAATATATATCAACTTTGAGCATCTTGCCTCTCACAAACTTTTCAATGACTTCGAAAAGTACTATGCAGCCCTGTCTCACAATATCAATGGTATCAACCACTTCCAAACACCAAATCCGTCCTCGTTCTCCTCTCCCAGACCACCACCCCATCACTCTTGCGTTTGAAGTACAAGATCCGATGCTGCGGGATGAACTCCTCGTGCGTCTCCTCCGTCTTCCACGTATCCAGTCCCTTCTCCATCGCCCCCAGAAACCGGTCCTCGTATCCGACCAAAAATTCGTTGTGGTCGTACGTCGGGTCCCAACGCAGCCGATTTAGCACATCCGCGGCCGTGCGGAACTTACCCGCTCCCTCCGGCTTGGGCACTATCACGGACCGCGGTTGGTTGGTAGCGGACTTGTGCTTCTTCTTGGGGGAGGCGTACCACTCGTCTTCGACGTGGGTCGCTTGCTCCGAGCCCTGCCCTTCACCCTCGTCCTCGGGATCTTCGTCCCCCGGCACGTATGCATCCCAGTCGCGATCGTCCACCTGAATGTTCTTCAGGCTGGCGACCTTGACGAGCTCAGCACTCATCCCCGTGGACTGCGCGTCAAAATGGCGTTTGTCTCCGCGGATCTGCTCCTCAAACTTCTCGAGGATCGAGGTCAGAGTGACGGTCATGGGTTTCTCTTCCTGCCTCGTGAGATCCTCTCTTGTCTTGTCTATGCCGATAAGGCAGAAACCCTGATACTCGCCGCCGTCGTCGCCTCCTGATACCACGTGTGGCCTCTTCTCAACCCATCGAGCAGGCCAGAACCTGGTATGAAGGTCCGGTAGACGCTTCTCCAAATCTGTTAGCAACGATGCGCAGCGAGACTCAACCCAGCCGACGAAGCCCCTCCCCTTGGTGGTGGAGCCGCCCCAGTATTGTACGTTGATTTTGATGTAGACCCTGAAAGAACGCAGGAAGTTCTCTGCGCCGTCCGAATCAGAATCAACATTTAGAAATTTGGACCAGATCATCATGTCGTCGTCAACTAATTTCCGTGCCCGCTGAAATTCTTCTGTAAGTGTCCGGACGGATGAAGCAGATGCAGCAAGGCTTGTGTTTAGCCTCGGCGGAAAGTAGCCCAAGATGGCAAGAGGCTCTCTGTCTGTCCTCGAATAGACCAGATCTTTGTGATAGAATGCGTCGAAAACCAGGTCTGTCTTCCAGTCGAACGACGCGTAGTCTCTGAAGAAGGTAAACAAAATCTCGGGGACCGTGGGCGCTGCAATCTTTGTCGCCAGACGTTTGTGGACTCTCGTCAGAAGTATAGTGATCTGTATGCCACTCAGATACCCGAGCTTTGCGCTGTAGATACCTCGGGTTTCTGCCCACATCCTGATGAAGCGGTGCGCAAGCCGGAAGGCTACGATGTCAGGAACGGACCGCTGGACGTAGTCGAGGTCCCGCACTGCCTTCAACGCCGATAGCGTATCAAGAGGGAGATACTGATCAACGTCTGAGGCAGGCAACGTGAGGATTTTCGGCCATTCTCGAGCAGAGGCGTATGTTAAATCGACTTTGACGCCCATCACGTCCAGCTCTAGTATTGTGCCAGTGTGGACCGTTGTCTGCCGGATGAGTCTGATGCCTCGGTCGGCAGCTTGGCGTAGTCTCTCAATGGCGAGGTTGAAGAACGTAGGGCAACTGAAGGGACCTATGCAGAGGCAGTCGATGTCTGATGAATTTGTCCACACACCAAGGCCGTAAGATCCGACCGGCACGACGGCAAACTTGTTGCTTAATCGCCCCGAATCAGTCTCTGTGGCTGGAGAGGAGGCGTCAACAAGCTCACTCTTCAGCAGGTTGAATGCCGTGACGCGAGTTTCGACCTCGTTTGGAAACGGTATACCCTCCACCTTTCGCAGAGCCTCTAACACACTTTTCGGCTCTCCCAACGAGCTTTTCTCGAGGCGGGAGATGACAGACGGAGCACTGCCACCGGATGCGCTGGCGTCGAAGGCGTTCCCAACAGACGAGCTGGCATCAGATGGGCTGGCATAAGATGAACTGGCATCGGATGAAATGGCGTCGGGGGAGCTAGTATCGGACGTACTGCCCAGCATCCGCTCAAGCTTCAAACCAGCCCGCACGCCTACGTGGTCGCTGGCATATAAGATCTCCGGACCCTCCTCCTCCACATCGATCCTCGCGATTCGACCGAACGTGTTGAAGTTTTGGACGGTGAGGAAATCACGTGGCCTGACGAATATCCTGTCGGATCGTTGAGGTCGTCTGTCGAAGCCACTCAACATCATGTTTGCTGCCATGCCAGTGGCGATCGGATCACAGGTAGCGCCCTGCTCGCCTTCAAAGGCAGGCTCGGTCCCTTCACTCGATTCTGCTCCCCTCTCTGATTTACAGACTGCCCATGCGTCGACGTAGCCACTCGAAAGCAGATCATTCTCCACTCGACGAAGGGCACTCTGGTCGTGAGCCTGCCTGATAGTATACGAGGACGTGGGCATGTTGAAGCTGCCAGCCAGTATGGCTGGACACTTGCAGTAGATGTAATTCTTGATCGCATCGATCTCAAGTTTCCGGGTGCTAGCCGAGTCTTTATCCAGGCCGCGGGTAAGATCCACGGCAGCCAAGGCTACCGGCGTCAATACGCCACCTTGAACTTGTCCGATGTTTCGGAACTCAACCAAGAAAGCGCGGTTGTGTTCACGCGTCTTTTCCTCTCCAACAAGCGTCTCATCGCTCCAGTCGTCACCGCCGCTGTCTGTCTCGGCCTCATCAGGACGCATGATGGGTATTCTCTCCCAGCTGAATGAATATTTGCTGAATACCACAACCGTTTTGTGGCTCGGAGGGGCATCGGCGTTTTCTTGGTCAGGCGGACGATGGCTGCAAAACGGATAGGCGTCCCGCACGCCCTGGTCCATCAAAAGGTAAGACAAGAAGTCATCCGTCACTTCCTGTAGAACCAAGACATCGGCCCTGGCGTCAACACCGAGAATGTTCTTGATAAGCCAGGGATACCGTCGCTGTGCAGACCGGCTCTCAGTCTCCGTAGACACGTTGTACGATGAGACGGTGAGAGTAGACAACTTAGCGGACAGGTCGTCCTCTTGTATCAGGGCCGGTGTGGCCTGCCTCCACATCTCGTCGCCATCGCACAAGTACGAAGGATACTGATCTGGATACCGTGGAATAGGCTCAGGGTAAACCATCTGTACGTCAGTATACCGAAATCGTGGTGCCAGAAGAGGCCTGCCAGTCAGGCCAGTGTGCGTAATTATTGGCCTCTGAAACACATCGACTCGATCGTTTCCCAGTGAGAGAGTGGCCCAACTGGTCATGACACAGGGCCTTCGAAATGACGAGCTCCACGTGAGACGATTTCTGACCAGCACGTGAAGGCGATCAACGTCCCATTCGATGCCGGAAAGAAGCCTTGCCTTTCGCATGAGGAGCTGGAGCTGAGGCCTCTCTAGATTGTCATGTGCAATGATCAGACCCAGGCTGTGCCTCCTCACCATGTAGGGATTCCACCCTATTGCCACACGGATGGTTTCCAGTAGGTTCCTCAACTGACGATCCCGCTCCTCATCGCGGTCGTACAGATAAACCACGTCACGTTGCCCATCCAGACTGGGCTGACTGTAGAGGTGTGCTGCCTCAAGGCGGATCCGAAACGGCTTTATGTTCTTGATAGCTGACGAGATGGCCTTCATGGCCCAGGGAAGGTTATTGGACTCCACGAAGGGAGATACCATGGGGATCATGGGTGGCCACTGGGCCCGGAATCTGTCGTAGCGAGATCTGAGGCGGTCGATTTGAGGCCATAGATGTTTTGGAGGGATGATAGCCAGCGCGGTATCAGAACAGCTGCGCGCGTTGTCGATGGCGTTGTCGGCGGTTTCATACGAGTTGGACACGGTATCATCAGATATAGGCGCAGAACGATCCGAGTCTGGCTCAGGTTGCTCGGAGATGGGCGTAGCCACGTCACATTGTTCTTGGAAAGAATCCGCCATGGTGCTGTGCTCTCTCGTGACAGGCCTTGAATTACTGGTGTGTTGGTAACAACAGTGTGTGTGTGTGGAATCTCTTGTGACGGCCCTCGAAGCAGTCGGTGGCAAGATGGAAGGAAAGGCAAGGCAAAGCAAAGGGACAGGTCGCTGGCAACGGTAGATTGCGTGAATTTGTAGCAACTACGAAGGATCCCATAAGGAAGTCCTTCACTTTGTAGAGCGCTTGCCAAACAGAAGGTGTGACTCTTCACTTTAGAACGGTGACGGAGGGGCTGCGTCCAAAAGGGAGTCTTACCTGACCTACCTACAGCTGCACCTGCACCTGCAGGCATGCTGAGCATTTAGGTAGCTACCCATTTCATCTGCCAAAGCCTTCAATTGAAGATTGGATCAGTTCAGACCAGACGTCCAGGAAGGAGGAAGGAGGAAGGAGGATGGAGGATGGAGGATGAGTCGATATGAGTCAACTTGTGCAGTCTGTGAGGCATGTGAGGCATGTGAGGCATGTGTGGCAGTGCAGTGTGCCGGGTGGTTGCGCTCATTCCGCCCGCAATGGGAACTGCTCGTCCAACATCTTTCCAACATGCCACGCATTGGGACCTGTGGTGAGCAGTCGAAGTTCGAAGCAGAGGGTGCGCGGTGGAAGTGAGGTGGAAGTGAGGTGGAAGGAAGTTGGACGAGTTCCGTCCGAGTGTGCATGGAGGACAAGGATCTGGCACGTGGGTGCGCTGAGCCAATGCCAATCATGTCTGCACCCACAGAAAAAATCTACTCCAATGCAGACGCAATCTTGTCTCAATCTTGTCTCCTTACCACCATGATCATGTCGTGGTCGAGACACCGTCTTGACAGCCAGCCAGCGACGCGCGCTTTGCTTGTGTTTGCCTGTGCTTTGCGGCATGCTAAAATTTCTATTTGATCCTATCGAGGTCCATCAAGAGTGTATGCAAATGCAAAGGTCATCCGAGCCACAATCGCATACCGTTGCTCATGGCAAAGGTAATCAATCATTGAGCTCGGGCTAACCAACCCAGAATCGCCCTAAACAACGGGACGAGTTCTAGCAGAAGGGAAAAAGAGTATACTGCCGATATCATCAGAATGGAAGGTTGAGCGCAACAATCTCCATCCATCGCCTCAACATGCAATCGTCACTCACATAACCACCAACCCAAACACCGGTGCCTCTGTGATGTTGTGCGACAGGGCAAATACTCCCATCATCCCTCACTAACCAGACTCCTGCCGACCGACCGACCGACATGACCAGAACCAAAAAGACATCCAACATGGATTACAAGCCCGACGGCTCGATACCCCAGAGGTGAAGTGAACGGAGAAAGAGCAGGGAAGAACAGAACATGTCTAGAACAAGGAACAAGGAACGGATGCAATCCATCCATCAATCCATCCAAACCACACCAGACGCGCGTCACACGATCCCCATCCTTCTCACCGACGTCTACACCAGCTCGAACCCGTCCTCGTCGACCTCCAACTCCTCACCCGTCGACTTCCCTCCCACTGCCGCTGTACCCCGACGCAGGTTGCGACGCGCCTTGCGACCCTTGAGCATGTCACCGTTGGCATCGATGACCTCGTACTCCTTCTCGACGAACTTCTCCGTCTCGCGTCCTGTAGTCTTGACGAACACCTCTAGCGTCAGCGGCCGACCGGGCGAATCGGCGCGGTCGAAACTGTACAGGACGTTATCCATCGGGTTGGTCATCTGCCGCCGCGGGCTACCGGGGAGGTAGTCGAGGACCGACCGCGACACGTTGGCCGCCTCGTCGATCTCCTCTTGAGCCGCCACCTTGGACCGTACGCGCCGGTTACCCATGTCCTTTATCCGCCCGGTGGTGCGTGCGTACTTGTTGATGTTGCTCTTGTCCTTGTCGAAGGAGCCCCAACTGCGGTCCGGGTTAGCATGTGTCGTTCGGGACACTGGATATGAGGAAGAGAAGGGAACACTCACGCGTCACTTGGCTTGCCCACGGGTCGGGCCTTGAAGCTCGAGTCCTCCTCTGCGTCCAATGCCGGAGGCGACCACCAGGAGTGTGGAGATGTTGCACCGTACGACCACTTCACGTTGGCGTCCTTGCCGCGCTTCCACTCCTTTTGTCCGCTGCGCAGGTCGCGCTCGTACTGGGCAGGAGTGTCGGCGATAAAGGCAGCCATGTTGGAGTTGCGGGATGCTCGTGAATAAGACACGTGTTGGAAATACTGGAAATCTCTGAAGAGAAGATGGGATGGCTATTGAAGGGTGATGCCGCGAGTGCACCGATATAACCAGTAGGTCTTGTCTGTCCGAATACAGAAAAAAAGGTGGATGTGTCTTAGGTGAGTTAATATAGGGAGAGGTTGGAAGGCCAGTCAGTCAGTCAGCCAGTCTAGGGACCTTCTGGAAAGGGGCGCTGTTCGTTGGATAACAGGGCCCAGGTGATGATGACACGAGCAGGAGGTGTGCTGATCCGGAGAGGCAGGAGCGCTCCGTGGACAATGCTTTATGATGGCGGACGGGCAGGCAGGCTTCGGCGTGATTCCTCGATCCCCGAGCGCAGGCGTGCTCCAGTGGGTTCCGCTGGATTGGAAAGGCAATACCGGCGCGGGAGGCAAGCGAGGCTGTGGTAGTTTGCCGAGTGACTCAGACAAAAGAGGCACGGCACGGACAAAGGGTACAAGGACCGGTCAGCGATGGCAGTGGAGATCTAGGCGGTTCGGAAGAAAGAGACGCGGAGATAAGAGGAACCAGATGGTGATAGGCAATATGAAGATGTTGTTCTCAGGTTTGCAGTGCTTTGTTTGTGTTTGGCAGCAGGTGTGCAAGTCAGGCCGGAGGGCGAAGTGATCATGGGACAGCCGCGTGCTATGTATACACACTCAGGGGAGCGATGCTCGGGCGCAGCGATAAGGAGCGCTCCGAGAAGATGACGGTGTTGGAGTCGCACACTGATAACACACGGTGCAGCGTCTTGTACGGGGGTCGGAGCCTGCAGGGGTCATGGGTGATCCACAACAATCCCGAGAGACCGGCTGACCTTGCCGTTGTTGGCGAGGAGCAAGTCACTCTGCGCTAACATTTCACCAGACGGAGACATGTGGACAAGTCCAAGTAAAGGTGGATTGGGATTGCCTCATCAGATATGCCAGGTCGCGTCAGCCTAACCCCCGGATNNGGGGGGGGGAGGGGGGGGGGGGAAGGCGGCGATTCCATGCTCATCTACCTAGGTACCTTTCAGACCACCTACTACTGTGTGCACCTTGGTTGAAAGCAGGCTGTCGCTGCCTCGGCCTGTGTCACAGGGACCTGGGTCTCTACTACCTGCTCTACCAAACTCCGGCCTCAAGAAGCCTGTTTCACCCCGTGCAGAGGCCTGTTCGCGATGCTATTCGCTCTACTCTGGCATCTCGATCACCAAGGTTCTCTCCGTCAGCGTCTCTGCTGCATTCTACGCCGTGGAACTTTCCCAAGCTTTAGCTTTGTCTTCGTCATGCTGTCAGGCTTCTGGGTTCTCCGGCGTTGGCATCTGAGACACCCGCCCAGACGGTTGGATCTCGCTCTGGACGGTCCAACACACGTCTCACCAATCAGGAATACGGCAGATAATCGTGTCGTACTTGTTTGGCTTCTCTCCCACATACATCGAGCACGTCTCTCTCTCTCTCTCTTTCGCGGGCTGCTGCATGGCGTATCTTGCCCCGCTGGCTAATACCTTGCTGTCTGGCTGCATCGATGCATCTCATTATGAAATCGGCAGTGAGTCTGAGGTTGGCCTGGAATAGGCAATCCGTGACAACTGTGCGCGTGGCACCGTCTGAGTTGATCGGACCGAGGCCCCCGATCAAGGAGAAAACGGTTGCTAAAAATAGTACTAGTCACAAAGCGCGGGCAGCACGTCATTTGCTATGGTATTTGCGGCTTTGCTATAGTGGACGCCGATCTTCCCACAAGCCGATTCTATCCTTCCCCAGGTGGTAGGACGTAATTGTGCAGCAATACTCTGGCTGGAATAACAAGGCTTGCAATGAATAGAATTTCGATAAGACACCACAAAGAGGCCAGCAGATGTCTGCGAGCTTGGAGGATACTTGCAGCCCTAGTACGTCACTGGACGCCTGCTTATACTCCTCCCCTTCCCCTTGACAGGAAGAGGAATCGAGAAGAGACTTACTTATCTTGGACAATGCTATGATGCACTTCACAAACAACCCGGTCATCCCCCGAAACCCAACTCATCGAATATCATTCCATAGGGGACAATCCCAACATCAAGACGCCGAAAACGTGTCCTGGGGATCATCTGTCCAAGTCGTATCCGCAGGCCACTCTTGAGATGGCTTCGTTTCCCAACATGGATTTCATCTTGGACATGGTGTCGGAATGTGGCTGGCCTTGTAGGCGCGGAAAAGTCTTGTAATGGCCACCTGCATCGTGAGCGGCAAGCGCCGCAGCCATCTTTCAAGGCCGTTTCGCTGCTTTGCCGTCAGCTGCGCGTTTCACGCGCCAATGGACGCTGTAAGCGAGGCTCGTTGTCTCAAAATCAACGAATCACTGTCAGAGCATTCTGAGCGTCCCTTCCTTCCGCGCCCCCGGTTAGTCGCACAAAATTTGCTGCTGAGCTGTCCTCGGAGTGCGTATTTGTTTATTCACAGCCTAGGTGGTGTCAAGCCGCGTGGACGCAAAACCCCCACCAAAGAAAACCAAGACGACAAAAATGAACTTCATCGGAGAGATTCTCGAAGAAGTCGCCGGCAACAACATTGACCGGCGCGACGAGGCACCCATGGACCCGCCTTACGTGCAGCCCCCTTGGGTCACCCGCTGGGACGACGAGGCCGGCCGCTGGATCTTCATCAACGAGCAGACGGGCGAGCGCAGCTTCGAAAGACCCATTATCGAAGAGGCTGGTGAGTTTGCACTGCACCTTCTGAGTATCCTCCAACTCTTGACATGTGGATCCCAGCCGAGGGCTTTGGCCGCGAGGAGCAGCACATTGAGCGCCGCTGGGACGACGGCGTGCAGGATGTCGAGGACCTCCCCGAGGACGCGGCCCGCTGGACCGGAGAGGCCGTGGGCGCGGTCGAGAATGTCCCCGATCGAGTGGAGTACGGCGTCGACCGAGCTGAGGACCACGTGGAGTACGATGTGGACCGTGTGGAGGACAAGGTCGAGGATGGGTGGGAGAACACGGTCGAGGCGGTGGAGGATGCGCCGGAGAACCTGGCTGGGTTCGTTGGCGAGGGCGTGGGCAAGGTCGAGCGGTTCGGGGATGAGGTGGAGAACTTTGGGGACGAGGTGGAGGGCAGCTACGATCAGGGACGTGATGAGGAGAGATATGATTACTAGGGAAGTCCCCCCGGGATTCTGGTCGCTGTCTGAGCCAAGCTGGCGTAAGGCGGGACGTGATCCTCAAGGGGACCTTCAATATGAAGGGGTCTACTATAGTATGTAAATTGGTCCATGTTCCCCAGTCGATGCACCCATCTTGAGACCACCTTGCATGGCAATTCTACCCACTATCTGGCTACAATGCTTATTGATCGATCCTCCCGCTTCAGAATTCCGAACAAAGACAAAGTGTCCAAATTGTTTTCGAAGGCTCAGACAAACTTCCAATAACAGGTGCTGTGCACTCAAGAACAAGAGGATCGAGAGACAAAGCGCTCAACAAAGCGGTCTCGCCAAAAAGCAATTCCATTTTGGATATAAGCATGGCAAATCACCATGGTCTCTCACGAGATCTTGGGTAGCATGATTCAGTATACACGCTGAAGCGCATCATTTCATTTTCATTTTCATTTTCTGTCTCCCTCCGTTTTCCATTTCCCCTCTCAACGACTCCTAGAGAGCAAGCAAGTTGCTGGCAACTGTGTGAATTTACTAATGGTGATCCAAAATAGACTCAGTCTCCGGCTTCAACGGGCAAGGCGGTCTGCGTGTCCTTCCCCGAGTCCTGTGAAGGAAACTGTTACTCAGGGCCTTCCTGATCTCGATCTTCTTCCCCTCCACCAGTACAAACCCGCACCAGAGTATGGTGACCAACTGTGTGACCTAACCTATGATAGTCCCCGTGTAACTCCCAGGGATTGCGACTACGTCGTAGACCCAGCAGACTGTACGTCCATCACCTCCCCAACCTCTGGACCCAGCCACTGACAACCCCCGCCCACAGGGACCGCCGACAAGCGCGGCCGAAAAGACCTGTGGGACGACGACGCAGGCGCGCCCCAGGGCGCCGACACCGTCGAGGCCATCCTCGGCGCCGACATCACCGGCTACCAGTGCGAGATGTGCGACGAGATGGGCCACGACTGCCACGGCCGCGAGTGCATCACCGGCTACCAGGCCCTCCTGGTGGCCACCGAGGCCAGGTACCTCGAGATCCGCGAGACGGGCGGCGCCATGGGCATGGGCCTGTTCGCCAGGCGGAAGATCAAGAAGGGAACCATCCTGTGTGAGTACACCGGCCGGCTCTACCCGACCGACCCGCAGGTCTTTCCCGCGGACAGCTCCTACACCTGGCACGTCAGCGGGACGTGCCGGGTCGACAGCGTCGTGTACGGGAATGTGGGCCGGTTCGCGAACCACCATTGTACCGAGTACAACTGTGATGTGGTGGATCTGATGTATGGCCGGCGCAAGGTGCTGGCGTACAAGGCCAACCGGGACATCGCCCAGGATGAGCAGCTGTCGGTCAACTACGGGACGGAGTATTTCACGCCGACAAAGCCCTGTCTGTGTACGGCAGCAGAGTTCCCGCACTTACTGGGACCATATGGGCGTGTCAGGAGGGCGCCGACCAAGAAGATGTTTTGGGACGCGAAGAAGTTGGCGAAGAAGTCGGCGAAGAAGTCGGCGACCAAGAAGACGACCAAGAAGAGGAGCAGAAGTAGGCCAAGCTCGCGCGGGACGAAGCTCGATACACTTGCGAGATCGGCTAGTGTTGTAGTACGCAGTAAGCTCTAGAGCAGCTTGACGCTGCCGATTTCTAGTAGTATACTAATTTGATAGGTCAATATAGCAATATCCTGAACACCCTACAAAGTAACTTGAATATACTGAATTTGAAGACCCAAATTCCGCTGGCCTAGGCAGTGACGTCACTACCTACTAGAGCACCTCAGTGCATAACATAACAGGGGTCTTGCGCTGCACGGACCAAGATCGGCGCCGTACCCGCCAGCCTGCCTGTGCTGTGGTACCCAAGGCTGAACGACCTACAACAACTCCGAACTTCACAAACACAACCCTCTTCACCACGCCATCCATCACGCCAGCGAACCTCACCTCAACATGCCCTCCGACCTCTCCTCCTACCTCGCAACGCACTACCTCACCGCCGACCCCAAACCCTCCACCAAGAAGCGCAAGCGCAAGCACGACAAATCCTCCTCCAACGGCTTGCTCATCCAGGATGACGACGACTGGGGCTCCTCATCCACACGCAACAAGTCGTCCAGGCACCGCGGCGAGGACGCCGGCGAGGACGATGATATGCCGGTGACGGTGGGCACCGTCAAGGAGATGCGCAAACGCACCACCAAGGCGAACTGGAAGACCGTAGGAGGCGCTGCTGCTGCTGCTGCTGCTGTATCGGCGGCAGCAGACGACGAGACAGCCGCCGCGGACGCGATCCTCGCCCGCGCGGCGGCGGACAACGAGGCGGCGCGCAGGGCGGACGAGGACGACGACCCCACGATCGTGGGGGAGGCCGAGGCGGGCTCTGCGGCCCGGATGGCGGACGGGTCGCACGCGGGCCTGCAGTCGGCGGCCGCGGTGACGGCGCAGCTGGAACGCCGGCAGCAGGAGGAGCGGGCGCAGTTCGAGGCGGAGCGGCGGGCGGGGCTGGTCAAGCACGGCGAGGAGGAGACGTACTACCGCGACGCGACGGGCCGACGGGTGGACGTGAGCATGAAGCGGGCCGAGGCGCGGCGGGCGGCGCTCGATGCCGAGGAGAAGGAGCGGCTGAAGAAGGAGGCGTTGAAGGGCGAGGTGCAGCTGGAGGAGGCGCGGAGACGGAAGGAGATGCTGCAGGATGCGAAAGGGTTGACGCTTGCGCGGACCGCGGACGATGAGGAGATGAATCGGGAGCTGAAAGAGCAGAGGAGGTGGAACGATCCTATGGCGCGATTTCTGGACGCAGAGGACAAGACGAGTGGAGGAGGTGGTAGCGGCGCCGGCCCCGGCGCGGGCGGTGGGACGTCAAGCAAAAAGGCGAGCAGGAGACCGGTGTACAAGGGAGCCTGCCCGCCGAATCGGTATGGCATAAAACCCGGATACCGGTGGGATGGCGTGGATAGGAGTAATGGCTTCGAGGCGGAGAGGTTCAAGGCCATCAACCGGCGGGAGAGGAATAAGGGCCTGGATTACGCATGGCAGATGGACGAGTAAGAAGTGCATCGTAGCGATGTCGAGTTCCGTTCATAAAACATTTTTGAGACACAGAAGTATGAACACCCGATTCCTGGTACTCAGTGTCCGGCCAGTCACTATTGCCCACGAAGATCTGCGAAGACCTGCGAAGATCTTGGTATGTGTGAATTCCATTCTCGATGAATCTAATGCCGATCCGTCTTGTAGGCAATGCCTGTTGCTTGAGTGCTATTCTACAGACGCGCGTGGTAGACCGGGCGCCAGGGAGAAACCTCCCTCAAGTAGAGTCTTCATGACACGCAATCTCGGCACCCAGGATCATGCCTACCGCTGTAAAGGGCTTTATACTGGCACGGATCAGCTCTGTTCCTCGAGAGCGATCCAGACCGAGCCGCAATGTGATTCCCATCCCATGAACCAAACAAACTCGAAGGTCCATCCCATACCACTCCACATACCACCGAGAACCAGACCCTCCTTTTCATCAATTCTTGAGCCGTAAAAGCTTGTCCGGACCCCACTTGGAGTTGGTCTTGACGAGTGAGATGAACAGCGGTCTGTCTGTCACCCGGCCCGCGAACGCCTTATGCAGCTGACCGATAGTCATACCTTCGGGGTGGGCTTGCAGAACAGCGATGATGTCTTCGGCCGAGATAGTCTGCGCACCTCCCGAGGCGGGGCTGCCAGTGGATGGGCTGCCAGCGCGGTTCGGGGATTGAGAACCTGGAATGTGTGTTATCATCACTGTATCCGTGGCGGACAGCAGATAGGGCGTTTTACCTGAAGGGGGCAGTGAAGATCCCGGGACAGGACTACCAGCTCTGGAGCCCATCGGAGTGCCCCTGCTGTGAGAGCCGACTGGCAGCTTCTTGATCTGCTTGTTTCGGCCGCTATCAGATATCTCTGCGCCTGTGGCCTCCCCGTCACTAGCAGCGCCCGGAGCCTTCTTGGGCCGTTGGGCGCCAGGGACAGGAGTAGATGCGCGACTGTCTCGGAAGGAGCCTGTAGCGTTCTTCTTGGGTCGCTTGCGCGACGACTCGTTTCCGCTGGACTCCATCTCAGAGAGATTGGGAGAGCCAGGCCGCTTGAGGCTGTTGACTTTCTTGGCGTCGGTGCCAGATTTCGGCTTGGTGCCAGAAAGCGGGCCATTAGGTCCCTTGCCCTTTGGATCCAGCAAGTTCTTCTGCTCATTTTCCGGCTTACCCTCTTGCTTCTCGGGGTCCTCTTCCTCCTCGGACTGGGCTTTGGTTAGTGGACGACACGCAAACAGCGGGAGGGAATGCTCACCGAAGAATCCACACCCAGATCAGAGGAATCGTCAGGATCCTCCTTGTATTCAAGGTGCTTCTCCAACTTGACGAGATGCTTGGTCAGACTCTTGCCGAGGCGCTTCCTGGCCTCCTCTTCTGCCTCTTCACGCCGCAATTCTTGCTCAATCTCATTCTCATCGGCTTCACCAAAAAGATTTGCGCCCAGCTGCTCGCGGCGAATTCGGTCTCTGGAATCCTTGACCTCCTCATCATTGTCGCGGTCAAAGGTGGGGTTTTCATCGTCGTCTTGGAACTCGTCTCCGGAGAAGTCAATGTCGTCATGCTCCTGCTTCTCGGACCGCGCAGCTGATCGGAATGTGTTGCTCTCCATCTTGACCATCGACCTGCCATACAAGAACTGTCTTGTGGCCATCTCTTCGTCCTTCGCCTTGTCTTTCTCGTCCTGCCGCATGGACCACCGGCCCGGAACCACCTGTTTCTTCATCAAGGCCTCGGCCTCCTCGATGCTGTACGCCTTGAAGGGAGGTTTGTGGGTAAATTTGTAGAACTTCTCCACAGGGACGGCACGGACCGATGAGCCCTCAAATTGCAGTGCCACCATGGACTCGGACAGAGGACCCAGGTATTGGCTCACATAAACACTCTTCCCGTCGGCGTCCTCGATGACCCATGGCAGAGACTCTTCGTAACGTAGGTTGTTCTCCTTTTGGCGCTCGGCAGACCTCTTTGCGTAGAAGGTCTTGGTCTCCATTCGCTCGGGCTTCGTGGCAGGCTTCCTCGCCTGGGCCTCTCTGGTGACAGGGGCGATCTGCGCCTGGTCCATGGCGCGCTGAGCCTCCTTCTCCGCCTTGATGCTCGCGATACGTTCGGCCTCGGCATCGTCGACGGGTGCGGGGCTCGCGCTCGCTTCCTTGGAATCCTGTGGGTTGTGCACATCACGGGCATCCTTGCGGTGGAGGGTGACAGGTCGTGGGAACTGGGAGTCATCCATAATGTCGACGACACCGCTCGTTCGCGTCTTGGAGAAGCGCATGGCATGCAGTCGCAAGCCCTCCTTGATGTCCTTCTTGGTGATGTAGACGGGGATCTCGCGAAAGTCGTCGGCGGGAGTCGGGGGGTCCCACCATCCGCCATTCTGTCGACGACGAACCTTCCATTCCTCTTGGGTCTTCTGGTCGACCTTGGGAGCGGTGATTCCGTAGAAGTTCGGGGCGATGTTGTTGGGAGGCTTGGAGGCGTTCGGCTTAGGTTTGTTCGCGCTGGTCACAGGTTTGGCCGATTGGGGCGGTGGGGGGGCAGGTCTTTTGCGCGCGACCAGAGGGTTTGCCGAGGCAGGCTTCCTCCGACGCAGAGGAGGGGCGCCTGGGGGTCGATTGGCGCTGTTGGGCAGGCCGTTTGGTGGCGGAGCACTCATGTTGGAGACGCGGGCAGAGTACGGTGCTGTATGTAGCTGGTGACTGTGCGGTGGGCAGGAAACGGTCACGGTGTGTGAGGGTGAGACTATGATGATGGTGGATGCCGCGACATGGAGGCCAGGCAGCAAGGTGCCTTGTGGTGCAGAGGGCAGATTGATGATGGCGCCTGAGGGCAGTGTTGGCAAGTTCGGCAAGTGTAGGAACAGATTGGAAGACGCAGGTGTTGAGAAAAGGAAGTGAGGGTTCCTGAGATAGACAATGTGAACAAGTCAAGCCAATGGAGTTGGTGGTGGTGGTGGTGGTGGTGGTGGTGGTGGTGGTAGTAGTGGTGTCAAAAGAACGACCAAAAGACAGCTGCAGCCGAATTGAACAATGACGGGACCTGCGGCCATGCGTCAACTTCAGCCACTGGGCTGTACCTGTGAAGTTTACCGCCGACACTTTCCTTTGCAGCTTCCAAGGTTGTCGGCAAAGATGCCCTGTGCAAGGGTACAAGGGTATCTAGGTAGGTACCTGGGTAGGTACCTGGGTAGGTACCTAGGTAGCTCCAAGACAGGCGAATGTCCATGACTGGTGGCAGCTCTGGCAGCTGTGGCAAAAGCTGCTAGGTACATTTAAATCCACTGGGTCCTGGGTCCTTGGTCCTGGGTCCTTGGTCCTCGGTCCTTCACATCAGGTTCACCTCACCAACAGACTGACTCTATCCAGACTGACTCTATCCTTCAGCACCGACAAAACACCTCGAATTTCAAAGTCTGGGCACAAGCTGTGCAAAGCACTGCATGACACTTGGCCTCCCTCCCCAAGAGTGATGCGCAAGTATTGGGACATTCCAAAAACACCACACACACCACCGCTCCTCCTTTCGGAACACAAGAATTCACAACCACCCTTGTTACTGGTTGTAGATTATGCGAACACGGAAGTCACGACGATCCTCGACGTACCACCCAACGACCTACGATACCTACTCACAACCCAGGCAGCAGTGCATGCGGAGTCGCCTTACTTACAGCTTCCTCCCCAGCTCCCCACGTCCGTCTGCTACTACCTCCCATTCCACAACAGCAACAATGACTCAAGCCTGATAGTCAGTCCTGCCTACAACATCTCTGTTTGCTTCTATCCGCCTTCAGACTTCGGACTCCTCTTCTGGTCTTGGAAGAGCCCCAAGCTCACCTGTTTCCCAGGCACCGTATCGGGTCTTGCATATCTCGCATATCTCGCATTTGCCTTCTCACCCAGCCTCATCAGCCACCCTCCTTCTCGTGGGGGGTCTCATCTGGCACTCATTCCCATACGCAACCGTCAGTCGCGTCGCCATAGCAACACAATCGTGGCCACCGGGTATCAGCCATGATGCAGGGCCCCAACCAGCAGGATGAGGTGCCGCTGGATGTGCGGATGCGAAATCTCATCTTGCAAAACGCGGCGACCCTTGGCCATGCCTCGAGCCCTTCTCTACCGAGCGCCCTGGCCCAGAACGTGGATCAGACGATGCAGCCGAACTCAAACCAGAAATCGCGACAGAAGCGCCCAAATCAGGCACAGCGTCGTCAGATGTCGTCGCAGATGACCATCCCCATCGACCACCGCTCAGCTCAGCCTCCGGAGAATCGCTCCCATGACAACCCTACCGGCCATGCCCTCCACCAGCACCCTCAAAATGGAAACCAACGTCTTCACTCTGCCGCTTTCCAGCCGCCCAACGTCAACAATGCCTTTTTGAGAGGCGGCCCGTACCCTCCCAACCATCGTCATCATCCATCACCGTCATACCCGGGGGGTTCGTCTTCGCCTGCTCTCTACGATTGGAGACAACCAGGCGGTGCACACAATGACTTGCCAGCACATCACCCTGGCCCTCGTTCAAATCACGGTGGCAGGCATTCCACCGGCCAAGGTCGCTCGTTGTACAACCCACAGGCATACCCACCTCGTCCAGACAACCTCGAAGCTCAGGTCACACTGCTCGAGCAACTGAGCGCGGAGATTCTTGCCAACGCGGAAATTGGCTTTGCTCAGATCCAGGAAAAGGAGCAATTTCGGTTGCTGATAGAAGATGCATGCCGAGTTGCCATCGACCGGCACGAGAGGGTGGCCAACGGCCGGTCCGACTTCCCGGCCATGTCCGTTCAGCTGCAATGCTTTGGTAGCCTGGCATCCGGCTTTGCCACCAAGTCATCGGACATGGATCTTGGGCTTCTGTCTCCATTTTCCCATCCACAGCCTGACGCTCCCGGGTCACAAATTCCTCGGATCGTGGAAAAGATGTTCTTGGAGATGGGCTTGGGAGCACGTCTACTCAGCAAGACCAGAGTGCCTATCATCAAAGTCTGTCAGAGACCTCCCGAGAAGCTTTATTCTGATCTCTTGGAGGAGCGTGCAAAATGGGAGAGGGGAGAAGACGACCACGACCACGATCACGAGCTTGACGAGGAGGAGGCTGCGAACGGGCCCTCCGAGAGCCCAGTCGACGAGAACCAACCAAATGAGCAAGATCATCTCGTCAGCAATCATGACCAGGGCAAAGACCAGTACCAGTCCCTCTTGGATGATCTAAAGCAGGGCGCAAAGTCACTGGCAAACTATCACGGGGCGGCAAAGAAACTGCTTCGTAAACTGGGCAGTCGAGACATTACCAGCTCCACAATGTCCACCTTCACCGTGGAAGATTTCCGCGTCCTGAATGACGTTTGCACTGCATTCATTCGCGGTCTCGCCGACCATGACCTGCGAACCCGGCTCCAAAGCTATACATCTTTGTCTTTCGATCCGACTCGTCCCTTAGCCTCAAGTCGTTCATTGTTTGGGGTCATGGCGCAAATCGAGGGCGAAAAGATTGTCATGGCCTATGAATCACGGTCGGTACTCGAAAAGGATGAGACGTCGGAGAGAACGCTGAGAGCCCGCGTCGCGCAATGGAAACACCTCCAGACGAACCCCAACCATCATGACCCTCTCTCTTACAACAGAGAGCTTCAGTTAGCGAGCGATGCCATCAAGAAACATCCGTCCGTTGGAGTGTTGCTTCTGGAGCAGGGTCAATACGAATGGGCTTCGTCTTACCACAGCCGCGCCATCCGGCTGTTGATCGACCTGGGTGGTCATGATGGCTCGTCCTCCCAGTCACATATTCTACCTGTCGTTTTACAGCAGTACGCGCGCGGAATCTATGACTTCGAGATTCGATCTCACGTTTCTGACTTCTTCCACTCAATGTCATCGCCCAGCCTCAGAGCGGTGGCGAGGAGGCACAAGTCTTTGCAACTTGCCAAGGAGTTCGAGAGAGCCTTGGAGAAGGATTTGTATCCCGCTGAGTGTGTTGATGATATCCGACAATACATCGACGTGCTCCGAGGTCCAATGGAGGTCACCATCGGCGAAGGCACACACTTCGATACCGCGCTGGCCATGACACCAGAGTCCTGGAATCTGGTGGCTAAGATGCGTGACTTGCAAGATCCAGCTCGCATGTCTCCCAACCAGCCTCGAGATCGCTATAGAGACAAACTTGAATTCCCGAAGTCAGACATCGGCGTTCAGTGCGATATCAACTTCTCGGCTCAGCTCGCCCTCCAGAACACTCACCTGCTGAGATGTTACTCCCTCACTGATCCTCGCGTCAGACCACTCGTTCTGTTTATCAAGCACTGGTCCAAGATCCGAGGCATCAACACTCCGTACCGCGGGACGCTTTCCAGCTACGGATACGTCCTCATGGTCCTTCACTACCTGATCAATGTTGCACGCCCCTACGTCTGCCCGAACCTACAACTGATGGCACCACCAGTGCCTCCAAATCTCACCCCGCAACAGATCGAGAGCACTGTTCAGTGCAAGGGAAGAGACATTCGCTTCTGGAGAGATGCGGATCAAATCACGAAGGCAGTCCAGCAAGGCGAACTCAGCAAAAACACAGACTCCATCGGGTTTCTTCTGCGCGGGTTCTTTGAGTACTACGCTCAAAACAACATGATGAGCACGGGTCACATGCGAGGCTTCGTCTGGGGCAGAGATGTCCTCAGCATCCGTTCGCAGGGAGGTCTCTTGAGCAAGCAGGAAAAGGGTTGGACAGGCGCAAAGACGGTGATCGAAAATCGGGTAACAGACAAGCCTCCCGCCACGGAGCCGGAATTGCAGCAGGCAAACCCCACAGCCACGCCAGGGCCGAACAACAGTCCAGGAAATGTCTCTTCTCAGCCACTGCCGTCGCCAGATGCTCCCATGACGACCAAAGCATTCCCAGGCGGCGCAAAGACCGAGGTCAAGGAGGTGCGCCACCGCTTCCTCTTCGCCATCGAGGATCCCTTCGAGCTGGATCACAACGTCGCCCGTACCGTTACTCATCAGGGAATCGTTGCCATCCGCGACGAGTTTCGCAGGGCGTGGAGGATTATCAGGAATGCTGGCAAGGGCGGGCCACAGGAGAACTTGTTGCAGGACGTTTCGACGGAGAGGAAGGCTGACCACACGTCGTTCTTGGAACTTCTTGACGAAATTCACGGCAAACCACGTGCATGAGGTGTTGTTTGTATTACTATGTTGATGGCGCAGGCCGCGAGCATCAGGTAAAACGGAAGTTCAAACAGCATGGTATGGACATGTTGGCATCAGGCGGTGGAGAGAAAAAAAGGTGATTGGGGGGATGGGGGGATTAACGGCGTGCAAGTGTTGCTCTTCGGGCCCGGATATGGTCTTATTACGGGTATTCAAAGTTGAAAGGAGCGTTCATAGCTACCTACCTTGTTCAGGTAGTCCTCAACGTTGACTCCTTGTTGAATCTTAGCCATCCGTGGTGGCACTTACCGCGGTAGGTATCTCTGGACCGCCCGAACATGGTCTAGTCCTTCCTCTTGTTGTTCCAAGATCTGGCTTCACGCTGAGTGGCGCTGAGAAGGTGTCGACGACACCCCCCACGCTCACATGACCCATCAAGTTGGCCCAAGTGCACAATCACCCCTGGACGAATGTTCGGTGATGTATGCAAATCTTGGACAGTTTTTTATACAGCCGAAAAAAGGACGGCTGGCTTTTTGAATTCATCAACTATGGATCGATTCCAATTTGGAAGTACCAACCAAGACTTCATTTTGTTTCTTAGCAGGCTGCGGCGGCCCTGGTGGCCCCAAGGGTGTCCGCATCCGAGGCCACTGCACGGCAGCAGTCTTGCAGGTGCAGCGCCAACCACAGTCGCAGTGGCGGCTGAGTGGTTGAGAGCACAGGGCGGCCAGACAAAGGAGACAGGTGACTGGAAAATGGAACGAAGACTCACTTGGATGAACCAACCCGAGGTAATGGCCGTGTGGCAGGGGCAGGACTGACATGACAGGCCCCGGACGCGGCCTCGTCGAGGCTCGGCTCGACAAGCATACCAGCAACCAACCTGACAGTGGGGGTTTCTAAGCATAGACAGTCCGAATGCGACGACTATGGGAAAGCGGATCGCCCCTTAGGACCCCCAGAGTTATAGTTGGCAGGCAGTGTCTGCTCTGGGGAGAGAGCCCGGTATCTGGAGAACGGGAAATCAGTACATTGCAGCTCGTAGTCCTCTGAAATCTGCTTCGTTGCGAACCCTACGCCGCCATCTATTACTCTTACTAGAAGTTTAAGCCGGGATGGCAATGCCGTTGGTCGTTGGAGTCGACGGTCAGGTGGACTCTGGTGAGGTATGGAGGATGCTACTGGGCGAGAAGGATGCGGCGGATTGGGTTTGTAGGATTTTGGTTGATGGGGGAAAGAAAATACATGACGTCCACTACTGTCTGGATTGGTTTTGAAAACATATATCTGCCAGTTTATCTATCACTTATCTTTTTGTTTTGTTTTCTGCCTCCATTTTCCTTGCCCATCATGGGGTGGTCTCGACACATGATCCGTTCTGACACACGAGTTCCTCGAGACCTCGAGAAAGCATCAGCCAATTTGACCTATGCCGACTGTTGCAACTGACCTGCCTTCGGTCAAGAGCAAAACTAGGCAGCGTTTGTCACCTCCAAGGTCCAAGGTCTGTCGTTCGTGAGAGTTGTTCCGCGATTGGGCGCCCGTACTTGCAGTTCCTCAAAATTCATAAGCCATCATCACACATGGGGCGGCCCTCGCGTCTTCATTTTGGGCAGCAGGCCACCACCGCATGGGACCAACGTCGATACCTTCGACGGGGGCGGGCTGGCTGGCTGGCTGGCTGGCTGGCGGTTCTGGCCCTGTCCACGGTCACCTTTCATATCCCGCCCCCTCTCCCTCCCCATTCCGTCCTCTCTGCAGTCGGCGACTGCAGAATTTTGTTTCTTTCTGCCGCGAGCGACGCAGGTATCATACCAAGGTCAGGAACTATGGACACAACACTCGTTTCAGGTTATTCTTGTTGGTTTAGCAACCGCCAACTGCCTCATGAGGGGTTGGTTTAGAACGTTATCATAAATAGTCCGAACATCAGCTGTCCGGAAATGAAAGCACGTCCGAGATATCAACATCCGGACCGTCTCATAGTCACTCACATTGTTCATAACACCGTCTCCTACCTGATTGATATATCCCAACCTCTCGAACAACCCTCCCCCCCCCCCCGCCCCCCCAAAAAAGAATGCGTTCCACGCTCGTCGTCGCCTTGATCGCCGCCATGGCCACTTCGGTGCTCGGCGCGGCACAGTTCACGACGTACAACGACACTACTTGGTAAGGCACGGGCTCATAACTACCTATCCAACTACTTGTGTCCATGCACCACAATACACACACATGGAATATATGTTGGGAGGAGAACTAACTTGTCCTTCTTCCCCCAAATATCAGTGATGCCGATACAAGCCAAGTGCGCTTTTACGAAAGCGGCACTATCGAAGAGGATGGCGGTTGTGAAAACATAGCGGAAGGGGTGGTGGCCTTCCGGGCAAGATGTAAGCAAACCAGGACGGACGTCCCCCCCCCCTCTGTGCCGCCGCTCCTTTCCTCACCACCGAATTCCTTTTCTTGCCCAGTCCTGCTACATGAGGCACCTAGGTACCTAAACCTACCTACGTTCTCTCGAAGCTCAGGTGGGCTGACTCGGGAGCTCGGCAGACAACGTGAACTGGGGGGCTCAAGAATTGATAGCCTACAACGAGACGGGCTGCCCCCCCGACGCCGCCATCAGAACGACCCAGAACGACCACTCATGCTGGGCCATCGCGGGATCCCCACACCTCTGGGGACAGACCGTCCGAAGCATCGGTCTCGATACGACCGGGATGGCCGCACGGGACAGCAGCGACTGAGCTAGAGACGGTTGAGCACGAGAAAGAAGGGAAGAGAAGGGGAGGCTGGCGTGCCTTTTGGCGCTTCGGGGGGCGGCGTTGGATTCTGTCTTCAAGATGGGAACTAGGTAGTTGCTGGATTGACAAGCGCAACTTTCTCTTTTTCTCAAGATCGTCCAGTTCCGAGGAGGACCTATACTCCCCTCTCTTGCTGCCGGCTCCTGTGTGTCCGCCCATGCGTGCCGTTCTTTCCATTGGACTGCGCAAGGTCTCCCATATCCATCTCCCATATCCATCTCCCATATCCATCTCCCATATCCATCTCCCAAAACGTGCGGTCTTCTACGTCAGAGTATGTCTTTCCCTGGAGAGGTCTTGACCGAGAGCAAATTCGAAGCCGGCCATCGGTCCATGGAGCAAAACCCAAAGCCCCGCGCAAGGATAACATATGCCTTGTTCATTGATCCCTAGGAGGTCGTAAAGCATGGAAACAAACCAACAAACCATCGGATCGCTCTATGTGACCTGCAGTACTTGGTTTCTTTCTCTCTAACAGAAGGAGTGCTGAGGGTTGGGGGAAGGGGGGGGGGCGCAGGCGCTGATATGGCTGGAGAATTCGCTGCGCTCCCCCCCTCCCCCCTTTTCCTTTTTCTCTGCACTCCATGTTATCATTTCGTAATTTCAAGGTCTCCTGCATGAACTCAACCGAATTATGGTAGGGATTGCACCTGATGTGACTGCCGTGGCTTATTGTCCAGCTTTCCCGGATCTCTTTGTTTGCCGGATGTCCTCAACAATGACATCTTCCGGATCCATCAGCGCCTACCAAAAGCACTTCTGCGTCCAATATACAGGGACAAGCCAATACATATGGGAATTCTTAAAGATGACAGAGGCTTGCTCTACCATCCTTGAATCTGCTAAGGAAGGGCGCGTACCAACAACCCCTTTCAGTGAGACTCCCATTGTCTTCCAAGGTTCTTTATGCGCAGCAGCAACAGCAGCAGCAAAACCCACGAGAGAAAGAAGAAAAGAAGAAGAAGAAAAGGAAACCCGGCCACCTTCTCCCCTCCCTCTCCCACACCTTACCGCGGTTCTTCAAGACCAACGCAAGAGAGAAGATGACAGACCAGCCCATCAAGCGGCGAGCGGCACTGATTGCTCCGCTCGGAGGGTTCAGGACCGAGAACGACGACGACGACGACGCAGCCGCCTCGTCGAAGTCGAAGATGCCCCCCGTCTGGAACAGCAGCGCCGCTTCGCGAGAGGGCCGTTCCAACCACCGACCGTCCACCAGCAACCTGGCGGGGGACAAGCGGACGGCCGAGGACAAGAGCCGCGCGAGGGCCGCCTACGAGCTCTGGCGCGACGACCTCCGGCACATCCGCCGCCCCGCGCCGCTCCTGGACTCGTCCGACGTGACCCTCCTCGTCATCGACGACAACGCGTCTCTCCGGCCTGGCAGGATCGACTGCGTCACCGTGGATCTCACCGGGGACTCCCCCGACGACGACGACGACGACGACGACGACAAGCGGCGCAGACCCGTGGGCAAGACTCAGCCGGCGGGCCGCCCAAGTCATGCGTCCCCTCGGTCCCGTCCGGAGAAGAAGGGGGGAGGAAAGGATGGCCGAGCCTTCTACGTCACTCCCAGTGGAACACCAGTGGAGAGGGCCCGGCTGGGTTACCAAGAACGCGATCCAGACCCCGAGCAATATCCCTCTCCGGGCAGCCTGCAGTTCGATTACCGCAGACTGCGCCGGAGAATTGGCCCGCGGCTGTCGAAGCCCGCCGAGATCACGAAGCAGACGAGATTCCAGCTTTGGGGGGAGGAGGAGAGCGTGCCCATGACATTTGAGGAGTCCTTGCAGCGGAACTGGCTCAAGGACGTCAACGTCGGCAGCAAGGGGACAAGGCTGCTCCGGGGACTGCCCATGATGGAGGACGTGGTGTTTTACCGCGCGGGAAACTTTGGCGGCATTGATTCGAATTGCTTCTGGAAGGCGGTGGCTTATCAGGTCTATGGCGACTTCAGGTACGATGTCCGCGTCAAGGCCGAGCACCTGGAGTATTTCTCCGAGATCCTGAGGTGGCCACAACACCCGAGACGTACGTAACTGTGGCAGGCCCATCCCCAGCCTTTCTTTGCATGTTCTGAGCCATGAGACCTGTCTGTGCTAGGGATGCAAAAAGAAGGAGCACCTAGCTCTTCTTGTCTTGCTAACCCTCTCTCTTTTTCCCCTTTTTTCCCCCTCTCTCCACAAGAGGCTTGCTAACACCCATGGTTGAAGACACGCTGTATACTGAGATGAACAAATGGTTCCATCTAGTAACCGTGTCCGATACAAGAGCTAGGGAAAATATCGCAGCGAACCTCTATCAGCTGATGACCATCCCTTGCAGCTACCAGCCCATGGATATGTTCGAAATAACAGCGGATCTGTATAATCTGTTCATCACGGTATTCGAAGTATATGGTCTCAAGAATGGGGACGGCACAGTGCCCGCCTGCGGCAAAGTGCGAAACGTGACGATAAGTATGTAAAAGGCGCGCTTCCACTCAGGTCCCCCCCTGGCCCCCCGGCGGACCTTGATTCTTTGAAAGGAGAGAACTGACATTTCTATTTGGAATCGACAGAGGGCTCATACAACGCCAGACATGTCTTCTTTCTTTTTCTCTCGGGAATAGGTCACTACCAGCCGATCGTGCCGAATGACTACCTTGCGTCTGAGTTCAAACTGCCACGGCCTAGCTGGGAATCGACTTATGGGTACCCAACCATGAGTCTGACCAGTAAGGACAAACTCTCGACAGAACATGCCTGGAGACTCGATACAATTGAAGCCAGATCCGGATATATTGATAGAATGAGCGGGTTGCCGCCAGCGATCCCGCACTGCGATAAATACTGGATAGGGGCGGTGCTCAACGGCAATCCTACGGACGTGGCAGGAGTATGGAAAGAGGCGAGGGAAGTGAGAGACCTAAAAGAACAGAGAAACCAGAGTGACATGAGTTCCTGATTGAATCTGTAGAGGATTCGACTTCAAATTTCTGCATCGTCACGAGCGTGCATAGATGCGTGTTCGAGTTGTTATCTTGCCCGCTGTCCACAGTTCCGAAGAAGTGACAAGACGCCATTACAGCGGGCCTTCTTGGTTCGAGTTGATTTGCCAACGGTCCGTTAAGGACTCATCCATGGAGAAGCGGATTGAGCCCCTGCTACCAAAGGGTAGCAACGCTGGGAAGAAAATTTGCATGCAAGTGACAGGTGTAGACTGAACTCCGCGATGGCGGCGGTCTGAAAATGTGATGAGCTCGTATTTGATGCCTGTTCCGGTATTTCATGCAGTCAATAAATAACGACGTGCCTCAAACCTGTCCTAGACCCCTCGATCCGGTGCCCACGGAAAAATACCTTGACGCCACGCTGTAATTGTTCTTCAGTCTGCCACGCCTTAACACCCAAAAGATTGGCCTCGCCAACTTTGTTACATGTGATCCGAACCGCTTTGGTGATTGACGCGGGAATGCTAGTCCCGGATGTGTTGGAATAATGGGCTGATCGATTCGCCGTAGTGATTGCGCCGGATGGCCTCAGAGAGAAGATAGGATAGGTCAAGGACGGTCAGTTTCGGGCTGTTCCTGGCCCGGTCCTCGCTGATGGGGTAGCTGTTGGTGACGACGATGGCATCGATGCATTCACACCGCTGCATCTGCTCGAGAGCATCACCGCCAAAAACACCATGTGTCGCAATGCAGTAAACCTTCTTGGCGAAACCTCTCTTCACTACAGTCTCGGCCGCGGCGACCCAGGAACCGGCTTTATCGATCATATCGTCGATGATCAAGACTGTGCGATTCCTCACGTCACCGACGAGGGTGATCATGTGCTCAACCTTTGGATCCTTCAGCTTGTCTTCCTCATCGTCGGAGCTTGCTTCTGCATCGCCAGACCCGCCCAAGGCGTGGCCGTCAGGCCCGAAGAAGGATGACGCTTGAGACTGAGCCATAGGGTCGTCATCCGGAATGGTCGTGTCCGCAGCTGATGTTGTCGGAGACGGGAAGTCATCAGGCACAATGTGGCCTTGAACGAGGCGTCCATGGGTAACTTCTGAGGCTCGCTGATCATTGTAGTCGTGACCTTCGTTTTCACTCTGTGCGTTCGCCCTGGTATCAGATAGAGCTGGTCGCGACGAGCTTCCATTTGTGTTTACACCGGTAGTCTGCACTTGCAGGCCATGGGACTCTGGCGGAAAGCTCTGATGGTCTTCTTCAGCACGGCTGGGCTGCACGAGCAAGGTGCGGGCGGTTGGAGTAGTCGGCTCGACGAAGCTGTTCCTCGCAATGCGGGCCGCAGCGGGCTCAAGCGGCTCCAGACCTTCCAGCTGGTTCAGCAGCATACTGTGTGTCATGCCACCACCTCGCTTCCGATCGGTGGTGACCATGCCGAAATTCAGCTTCAGGGCGTCGGCCAGAGACGTGACGCGCTTTGTGCCACCCGCATTCTTTGAGACCACGACCGCCTCCCGCCAGTTAGGCACGTTGTGACGAATCCATCGGGCAATGAGTGGCTCGGCGTGGAGGTTGTCGACGGGGCACTTGAAGAAGCCCTGCATCTGGGAGGCGTGCAGGTCGACGGTGATCACGTGCTTGACGCCGGCGATCCCGAGCAGATTCGATAGCAGTCTCGCAGTGATGGCACCCCTATGTGACTTCTTCTTGGACTGTCGACTGTACGGGAAGTATGGCAGGACGGCTAGAGCAGGAAGTTAGTAGTGCGCAACCAGAAAGCAAGCTGCGAAGGACTCGACTGACCGGTGACCTTGGTAGCAGAACCTCCCTTGCAGGCAGAGATCATGATGAGCAGCTCCATGATGGTGTCGTTGATCTTGGGGCTCCCGGACTGTACGATGAAGACATCCTTCTCACGGACGCTCTTGGAGATCTTAACGCTCGTCTCGCCCTAGAAGAAAGACCACTCGTGAGCTTCATCAATCAAAACTTCGTCGCGGCGGGCTGCGACCTGGCGACAACAGCCAAGACAAGCAAAGCGCGTGGCCAAATGGCACCCACATTAGAGAATTGGGACAGCTCCGCCTCAGCAGGCGGCATGCCCAGGTTCTCACATATCTTGTTGGTGAGAGCCGGGCAGGAGGAGCCCGCGAAGATGAGAGTGTTGCGCATGGTGTCGAGCTGTGGTGTGTGGGAGGGGGGAGAGCGGATGGTTTTATAAAGCTCGAATTTTTGGGTGGAGCTCACGAACCTAGAAAACGGAATTTTGGTGTGATGGACGACGCGGCAGGCAGGAGCTAATGCTCCGGAGTTACCCGAGCCGCCCC